>VUQS01035713.1:27421-37631 GCA_015108495.1 Heterochromis multidens
TTTTTTTAATGCCAAAACCCAGTTTGCATTGGTGCAATGCATTAGTAAATCTGGCCCCATATTTCCACCAGAAATGTAGTCATAAAAAATTCTAATGGCACTTCAAGCTTCACTGCTCCTTCAAGAAGGTGATAGGTTAGGCCTTATTGAGGATTTATGCTTCCCCAGGCATTCTACGCCGTAGCTACGTCATAACGTCAAACCTCTCTGAAACCCAACCTGACGTGCACCTCCCTAGAAATGCAGCCGTTAACTACTGTGATTAGCCTGTTCAGTACCATCAATTCCTCCTATGCATTTCCGGCTACTTTTTTACAGCAGTTTTTGAATTTATCAGTGACATAATAACAATCATTGTCTCAATATAAGAAATAAAAATCACAGCATCAATATAAGGACTCACAAATGGTAGCAAATTCCTGTAGAGAGATTGCTGAAACTATCAGAATGGATGTGAGGGAAGATTACATAATTTCCTCTGGGGTTAATAAAGTATTCTGATTCTGATACAAAGAAGTGGAAAAACAAGATGAACAAATATGTTTACCTCCCCCCCGGAAAAAACTGACCACAACAAAGAGTGGGGACCCAGGAGGGAAAAAAGTCTTGGCATTGTATTTGTTTCTATCGGCTGGCACCGTATATAAAACCCCGGGACACGACCACAAGGTATTTAACACATAATATACCACACTCATCCTTAAATGCCGGCAATGACATCGGCAACTTACGTAGACTACGTCATAGGCTCTGCAAAGATTCACCGCAAAAGTCTAAATCTCATTACTTTATTCAACATTCAAAACAGTTAGTTAATTGGGTCTATCGGTTCTTTCCTGAACCATAGCGACTCAGTGGATAAACATTCAAAAGGACGATGGATCCTGCGCAAGTTGATTAAGTCTGGCCAGAGTTCTTCTTGTTGTTACAGTATAATAGTGTCCAAGCAACGCATTGTTCCTTCTGTTCTTCCAATCACGATGTCCTTTTCTAATGAGTGTTGTTTTCTGATGACGTCTGAAATTGGTGAGTCGCAGCTTCGTTATTTGTCTTTCCAGTGACACTGTTGGTTTGATGTTTTTTCCAAGATTGACTTGTTGGTCCTTCTGGCTGTCTGTGGTATTGATAAAATCCGTCTCCAGCACCACATTTCAAAAGCACTGATTTGTCGACTGTCCTGTTTTCATTTTTCCATGATTTCATTTCATTTTTGCCTTGCCCATTGCGATTCTCATTTTGATTTTCAAGGTAGACGTGGCCTCATTATTTATCATTGATCCTAGCAGGCTCAATTCAAAATAAGTTTTAAAAAATGTTTAAATCAGAATGCAGCTAATCTCAGCAGTGCAAACCTTCAGCATCCTTTTTAGGGAACACTGTCACACACACAAATATGTTCACATGCTGTATATGTCAAGAGGGGAAAGACAAATACCTCCCAGGCCTGGTTAACAAAATGACAAAAGCTTGTGACAGGTAAAGGAATAGTTCAAAGCTCTGACTGAGACATACACACACACACACCTGCCGCTCAGTATCATTACATCATAATCTTCTCTTTGACATACTAAATACATTTTCCTAGCTTGTATCATTATCTGATGACATTTAGCCCAGTGCCATATCACCACTGACACTTTTCCTCTTGACCTGACAGGCAGCACACACAAGGCCGTTCCAATCTTGCACTGAGAAGATAATAATGAGATAATTCTTCTTGGATGCACCCAATCGAGACAGCTTGTTGGCGGCACAATCAACAGGAATGCCGAACAAAAATGGTGGCCTTTGGGTATTAGATGTTGTCTCACAACTGTCGCTGCTTCACAAATTAAGATACGCAGATAT
This sequence comes from Heterochromis multidens, assembly GCA_015108495.1. NCBI lineage: Eukaryota > Metazoa > Chordata > Actinopteri > Cichliformes > Cichlidae > Heterochromis > Heterochromis multidens. The sequence goes on from VUQS01035713.1 coordinate 29,270, forward strand.
GCAGAGGCTGCGTGGGTAGATTATTCTTATTTTTATTTAATTTTATGCTTACTTTCTGTACTTTGCATTTTCACATTCAAATGGTTTGAATCTTATGCTTTCATTAAAAGTTTGTCGCTGAAGTTTTAAGAAAGTATTCTTGGTGTGAACACCAAAAAAGGCACCTACCCTAAAAGGCAAAAATTGGCAGATTTCTTTTCTTTTTTTTATAATTTTATTAAAGCAGATTTCAAGTTGTCTCAAAGTGACTGACTTTTGATGAATTTCTTTACCTTAAAAAGGTGGTAGCTAATAAAATAAAAGGTATTTTCGGCTAATTCATTATTTCCCAAGGGGTTGCCACAGAGGATGGATCTGGGTGTTTTCCTTATTGTACAGAGTCCTGGTGCAACCCACCCCCAATTTCTGAGTGAACTAATTTCAAAAGTAGTTAGTTAGTGCTATTTAACACTTCTGAAACAGGGAGGTCTATTAAGGGCCTTTAATTTTTAACAGAATGCATCAGAGAGGCCAAGCCTTACTACTTAAGTAATTTCCCATTTTGAAAGTCATTTCACTCGTGGACTGGTACAAGACAAGTATTGGGCTGTTATCCTATCAGGCACAACTTCACACCTGACCTCTTCCATAAATCAGCTCCAAGTTGAAGAACTGGACGTTTCTGCAGCCAATACTCCTCATTTGGTTAGTCATTACCGGCTGAGGCGATCGAGTGTGGCAGTCACACATTTGATTCTTCAGTTAATCCATATGCTAAGGCAGCTCGTAGCGATTCAGGGAGGGATAAATATGCATCCTCACAGGTGGCACAGACAAAAGGTAAACCTGACAGCACTCAAACCTACATTATAAACTCTATTTCAAAGAGACAGAGTAATAGGTTAGTGTTTGTAATTAATGATCTAGTCCCCTTTAGAAGCCAATTAGACAGCATGCTCTTGTTTCAATACTGGGGCTTAGAATTGTAAAAAAGTACCAAAAGGTGCTACCAAATGTCTGGTCAGATTTTTAATCTTTTTTGTCTCTTCTCTGCTAGGAAATATCTTTTTTCTTTGGGGGAAGGATATTTTTAGCCTTTATTACACAGTATAGCCCTACAGAGCGCAGACAGCAAAAGCAGGGAGAGAGCGGGGGGTACACTGCAGCAGCCTTCAGCATATGATCAACTGCTCAACCAGGTGAGCTATAGCGGTACCCTGCTAGGATCTTGATGTAAATCAAAATGTAAGTTTTATTCAAGCACAAATTTGCTCATTGTATTTAAACACCGTCCTTGTCCTAACAGTGACTGACCCCCTAGTTCACCCAAAATCTCTCTGTGTGAGCCCCATTCACTTACAAGTTCTCTTGTAACATGTAAGGAGACAGCACACCTTTTTTCTTTTTCTTTTTTGTTTGCTGTACAAGATAGGAAACCCCAGTGCATCATTTGTAAATCAGAAAGAGTTGGAACACAAAAAGAAGATGCTATTCTGGTGGGTTAGAGAACAGAAATGTCACAGAATGAAAATCTACAGAGCCTAAAGCACACTGGATAATGACTATGTGCCTAACAAAACAAAGGACTTAGATGGAATAACGCTTGTTGGGAAGGCTTTATTGCACTTACAATATCAGTGTTAGACTAAACTAATTTCTTTATCAGCATTGATGAATCTATTTTTGATATCTAACTCTATTCATCTTCCTGGCTTTAGCAGTTGCACCTTTATTGCACTACTATTGCTATGGTGTATAAAAATATTACCATAGCCAAACACCATTACTTCAGTAATTTGTCTGAGCAAATAAAAGATAAGCAGGGAGCAGAGATCACAAGTGGCAGTATATGAGCTTTTCATTAATATTCCTGCCTTTGAGAAATGATCGTGACGCACAAATGATACAAAGAGAAGCAGTAAATAAAAAAAGAATGCTCTTTTCTAACTTTGCAGTCCAGCGGTCCAGGAGAGAATGACTTATTTTCTCAACAACATAACATGTCTTCACATGAGCTCCATTCTTGTGACATGCTTTAGTGCACAACAACACACAGCCTCACCGAGAGGTCAATGCATGATTTCAAGGTTCAGCAGATGTTCACAACAGATTAAAGTATGCACCAGTTTTAAAAGCATTAAACAATATTAGGTGTTCCTTGAGGCATTTTTTTAAAAACCAGAATCTTGATTCTGACCACACAGTGAATATAACACAAGCCCACTTTCATCCCATACACATAATGGATTAGCTTTAATATCAATACAATGATTTTCTTATGCAATTATGTTTGGAAGACTGATATAGCAGATATAATTGGAGTTAGGGCATAGTTTCCCTAGTTTAGCACATCGACTACACATTATTATGCTAAGCTAGATGTAAAAGATTTGGTGGTTTCTACACTTATTGGCCACTTTATTAGATACACCTCTCTAGTACTGGCTTGGACCCCTTTTTGCCTTCAAATCTGCCTTAATTATTCATGGCATAGATTTCTCAGAGATTCTGGTCCATACTGACATGATAATATCACACAGTTGCTGCAGTTTTTAGTTGCACTTCCATGATTCAAATCTCCTGTTCCACCACATCCCAGAGGCACTCTGTTGGATTGAGATCTAGTGACTGTGGAGGCCATTTAAGTACAGTGAACTCACTGTCACGTTCAAAAAAACAGTGTGGGATGATTTGAGTTTTGTAACATGGTGCGTTGTCCTGCTGGAAGCAGCCATCTGAAGATGGGTACACTGTGATCATAAAGGGATGGACATGATCAGTAACGATACTCAGGCAGATTGTGGCTTTTAAATGATCCTCAGTTGGTAGTAAGGGGTCAAAAGGGTGCCAAGAAAGTATCCCTCACACCATTCCACCTCCTGCCTTGATACAGGGCAGGATGGATCCTTCCTTTCATGTTGATTACGCCAAATTCTGACCCACCATCCCAATGTTGTAGAAGAAACTGAGACTCATCAGACAAGGCAATGTTTTTCCAATCTTCTGTTGCCCAATTTTGGTGAGCCTGTGCAAATTGTAGCCTCAGTCTCCTGTTCTTATTTGATAGCAGTGGTACCCAGTGTGGTCAACATGTTGGGCGTTCAGAGATGCTCTTCTGCATACCTTGGTTGCACATCACGCAGAGAGCTCACTGGATATTTTCTCTTTTGTAGATCATTCTCTGTAAACCCTAGAGATGGTTGTGTGGGAAAATCCCAGTAGATCAGCAGTTTCTGAAATACATAGATCAGCCCATCTGGCACCAACAACCATGCCATGGTCAGAGTCACCTAAATAATCTTTCTTCCCCATTCTGATACTCAGTTTGAACTTCAGCAGGTCATCTTGACCATGTCTACATGTCTAAATGCATTGAGTTGCTGCCAAGTGATTGGCTGATTAGATATTTGCGTTAACAAGTAGAAGAATAGGTGTACCTAATGCAGTTCCCAGTGAGTGTATGGAAAGATAGTGAGAACAGCACATGGGATTGTGGGAAGTCCTCTCCTAGATCTGGACGGTGTATGCTAGCTGTGTCCAGAAGAAAGCCAGCTGCACGCACTCGGGTAATAAAGTGTTTGTCCCTCTGCCTTCTGGAAGAAGGTTTAGGACCATAAAAACAAGAACCACCAGACTGAGGGACAACTTCCCCAGAGCTGTGAACTCTATCACTCCCCTGCATACACACTTCATGCCTAAAAAAAGACGGAGGCATGAACTGGACAACTGCACTTTACAACATGTAACTACAATGCTATCTTTTAATTGTTTCCCTGTTGTGTATATTTATTTATTGCGTGTCTGTCTGTTTTAAATACTGTCTGGTTTTAAGCTAAGAACTATCACACAGGATTTTGTTACGTTACTGCATAATGACAATAAAGAATCTTTGAATCTTTGAGTAAAACCAATGACATATACTGTAGTAATTAGCAAGCTTTTACAGTGTTGTGCCGGGCTTGGCTGAACAAAGACACTCTTATCTCGATTACTGTTTTATTTTATTTTTTCCAGAAAGAATTATGTCACACAATGTCAAGAAAAATGATGGGAAGCCATTTAAAAAAAAGAAAAAAATCCAACAACCACACAAATTCACTTTTGTTCTGACTGAAAAACAAAATGCCATTACTTGCTGCTCTTCAATCAAAAGTCTATCAGAAAAACAGGTGATGGAAAAGGGAGCGAGTACAAGACTGCTTGTTTGCTCTGCAATCATCCTAAGATAGCATAAAAAGATATTTACTAACATTACTATTAAGTTTTCTTGCAAAGCTGACTCAGATTAAGTATTGTTCCATTTTCTCCCTGTGAGTCTGTCAATCTAAGAGGTAAAAATAAATAAATAAATAAATAAATAATCAGTATGCCAGTCCTGCAAACCAATATTCTGCAAGCACACTGTGATGCTTATCTTCACAGTAATAAAAGAAATCTCTTTTGAAAGATGACAGCTTCTGCAGGTATTGTTAATCTTTTTAGACAAATCTGAGGTTTAAGACTGAGCCATTTATCCAAAGCTTCACATTTTAAACAGCATCAAGTTCTTCCACATTAAAATAAAACAGGATCGTGTACTGAAGAGAAAACAATGCTTTTTATTTATGTGTGACCTGCCCAACCCTTTGTTCTGGTTATACTTTTACCATGTTTTCCATACGTTTAAGGTGTAAACACCCAAACTTATAGAGTTTCAAAGATGTATCAAATAACATAAATGTAAAAAGAATTCTTATCATGTAAAAAATGTGTCAGTTTCTTTTTTGGGCAAAAATACCCTCTCCTACAATCAATCAATCAATCAATCAATAAATAAATAAATAAAAATAAACAGTGTTTCAGCTTTTCAAAAGTATACATTTTCTACTTTTTCTCTGCTTTGTATCAGTTCATTCCAACATGTAAAATTGCAGTCAAATTGTATACTACTGTTTCCAGTGGATAATTTGTAACATCTGAATATCAAAATGTCACCCTCTTTGGAAAACAAGGTTAAATTTCAACAGTCCTCGAGATTGGTAAAACAGTAAATAGCCAATCAAAATCAACCTGAGTCACATGTGGCATAATTTCTGCAACTCTGTTCTAAATGTAAATGCACAATAAGGTAGCTTCTATGCCAACCAGCAGTCAGTGCTATTTCTTAAGTTAAAAAAAACAAAACAAAAAACAGATATAAGAACATGGCATTAAAACAAAATGCATGGACTGGTGTACACTGCCGTCTGCTGTGTATGAAGAAACAAACTGACAGCAAACAGCAGTAGTGAAGTTAATATTCAATGGAGTTTACATACAGTATATCCTGTATATTCTAGCTGAGCTGAACAGGTTTTGTTTTTTGCTCCAATGTGACGTTGTGTAAAGTGCTTTGGAATCACAACATTATCCGTGATGTTTCCTGTGGGAACAGGCCTCATTGTGAAGTGCTGGTCCTGATAAGCTGCTATTAGAGAACGTCGCTTTTGGCTGTTTTAACAAACAGTGATTTTCAATAATAATTTTCAAACATTTTCTTGCATTTTACTGACAAAATAATTAGCTGAAATAAAGGGAAAATAACTGACCCTGTGCTCCTTACAGCACAAGTATGAATAAACTTTGTTTCCTTTTGGGGCTTTCCTGTTAAAATGAATTCTGAGGGGACCCAGGCTGCTGTTTTGGAAAGCTGCTGTCATGCATTTATAACTAATGCTTCCTAAAAGAAGTCGGCTAAATGCTTTCAATGCCAGAGAAAAGCCTCAACAGGAAATGTTGCAGGCTCTGTCTCTTTGCCAAACCACCCGCTGAATCACGTCCATGTGTTTGCATAAAATGCAAATCACACAGAGTTACTTAAATGTAAATGAATGCATGTCTCCATCTGTGTGTGTGTGTGTGTGTGTGCGCGCTCAAGAGCCCCTTTCCAAACCCATTTACCCAGTCTAACATCAGCACCTACAGAACTTCACACATGCGTCTGATACTCCTTTATTTTGACTTTGCTGCAACATTTATTCCGCTAACGCTCATTCCAGCTCTAATCCAATTCATTGTTCCTCCACGGCTCTGTGTACAGAGTTAAGTCAATTCCACATGGAATTAATCCAGTGTGCTTTACTTTTGGAACACTCTGTTGGTTTGCATAGTTTAAAAGCTTAGCTGTTACGTATGGACTTGGACACATACTCTCACTCACAAACACACAGTGCTGTAACTGAGCCAATGTGGAGATTGATCAGCTGGGCTGTGTCCAAATTAAAGCCCGTCCTCTGCATCCATGCCAGGCATAATAACTTTCTCCTCTCTTTGCACTTTTCCTTGGCCGGAAAAGTGAGCAAGTGGAAAAGAAAAAAAAAAGGCATGCAAGACAGAAAGAGAAAGTAAGATAAAGGAGGAAAGAGAAGCAATTGGATAATGTCTTGACATCCATCGTAGGAAAAGAAATGCCTGGCTCTTAGATGTCTGACCCATTTTCTGCTTTCGCTCTCTCCTTCTCCTCCTTTCTCTCTAATTTCCTTCCATTCTCTAATCTAGAGTAAAGAAGCTCTTGGACTCAGATTCATTGAAGCTGCAGTGAGCCACAGGACCAAAGCCTACACAGCAAAACACATATGCCAACGTGATCTAGAGTATAGCAACAGACCACGCTATGCTTCAACTACTGGCAGTTTTATATCCTTTGAGTGGCCTTTTATGGGAAATGTGTGTACCCTATGCAAGACAGGTGCATGTACTGTATGTGCTCATCAGTATGCATGGTGAGAGGCCTGTTGTTCCAAAAGAAACGGTTCAATAATCAATTATTCACTCGCTGGAAATACACTGCTGCTCATTTCTAATAATAAAATCTGTTGGCACAACAGTTAGATGCAAAAACAAAATACATATTTATTGGTTTTCTGAAGAATATAATCGACTCACATTAGGCCAAAATGATGAACATACAGTATGGCATTAAATACAGTAATGAAAAATAATGTCCCCCCAGTTGTTTTAATGCATATTACTTTCACATCATAGAGTAATATGTTTTCTGTATTTGAGTTTTTTGGTGTACACTGTGCTCACTGCATGACTGTTTCTGCATGCTTCGCAGTCACTGCAAGTTAGTTGTAAAGGTACAGTTTCCCCAAATTAGTAAAGAAAAAAAGTTATTTTCAAGGTTAACTGGGAGAGATGTTATTTTGTTATTTTAAAAAAGTAACCCTTATCAGAGCTTTTAGCAGCGCACAGACTACATGTCATTAACCTTGCATTGTTTGTGGCTGAAGTCTCATAGATGGTAAGAACAGAGTGAGATTGTTATCACCGAGATAAGACCGCAAACACTAACAAAGGGTGGGCTGCATGCTGCAACATTTCCTGTGAACCCCTTGTTTACGTGAAGTTAACCTGAATCCTGTGCAGGCAAAACCGATTCCTCCACTAATGACAAAAGAGGGTAAATTAAATGAAACTGCACAGCCAGATATTTTTGTTTAGGAATTTGGGTGCTAACATTCTGAAGAACAAATAATTTTAAAAAATCAGGACGTTTGCAAATCATTCTAAAAATGCTTTAGGAAATAGTAGAAAGTGTCTATGAGAAGAACACACCCATACAACAGGTGCTAGCAGTAACTTTGGTAGTCAGTATTCTGTGTAACGGCCTTCTCTGCAAAGCTCTTTGACCAAAAACCTGGCTTGATGTTGAGGATCATCACTGGTGATGAAAACAGGCTACAATTAAGGGACTGAACTTTGCAGTGGAAGAGGCTGCAGTCTCCAGGACTGAAGAAGACTATCAGGGGCACGAACCCAAAAATATGCAACATTTTCTTTGACATTAACAGGGTTGTGCACCTTAAATTCGTCCCCCGGGGTCAGACTGCCAACAGCAAGACTTTCTAACGTTCTTCTGTGTCTGAAAGAGAACATTCAACACGGTAATTATGGCACAAAGGCAGCTGGATGCATGTAAATGTTGGCTGCCCTACACACTAGATTTGGCTCTCTTCGACTTTGTCCTCATTCCCAAAATGAAATTCAAGTTGATGGTTCACTGTACTGATACAGTGGGGGAGATCCAGTGCATGTCCCAGATGGTGATTACTTCAAAAGGAATAGCAGCCAAATTTGTAGGTACAGTTTTTGTTTTTGAGCCCATTTCATAGTAAGGTAAACTATCCAAAACAGTAAAGTAACAAGCTTAAGTGGAAAACAATAGGAAGGACCTCTGCAGGCAGAGAGGGTAAAGAAAACCAGGGGTTGGCTTCAGTCTGCTAATCCCTCTGTGTCCGATAAGGTTTGACACACACACACACACACACACACACACACACACGCACGCTCACACAGCAATAACAAGGGGAAGCAATAGACTGTTAACAATGTATTTTCACATGACACCTGATATGAACAC
>VUQS01035713.1:50383-64952 GCA_015108495.1 Heterochromis multidens
TGACATATTGGCCTACCCAGCATGCCCTCTGCCTCTCTAGACAGCTCTGACATCATTATACAGCAGATACAGACCAGGACATCAGCTGCGCAGTCGAGGTTATATAAGTGAACTCTCTACGTTTCTTAGCATTCAGCTCTGCTGCCCCACCATGGGGAAAAGGGAGGGGATGGGAGTAGATGATGAGAGGGGGGGGGGGGGGGGAGGGGAGGAAAAGGGGGGGGGGGGAGGGGGGGGGGGGGGGGGGGGGGGGGGGAAGAGGGGGGGGGGGGGGGGGGGGGATAAGGAGAAGGAAAAAGAGCAAGGAGGCCAGGAAGAAAGACGGAAAGAAAGAGCGTCTCAAAAAGAGAGGCCCTCTGGGGTGCTTGCTGCCGGGAGAGACTGAAGAAGGTCACCCTTGGCCCCCTTAAGGAGCCCCAGAGAAGAGAAGAGAAGAGAAGAGAAGAGAAGAGAAGAGAAGAGAAGAGAAGAGAACAGAAGAGAGCATCCACCATCCTTGTGATCTTTCATGCAACCCTGTTACATCACACACTCATTCTACAAGCAAAGCCAGAATTTCTTATTTTCCTTCTCTTCTTTGCATGGAAGAAATATTTACACCAATGAAAGTGTGAGCGTATGAGAAAACATCACTTAAATGATGAGTACATATATTTGTTCCTCAGTGGCATAAGTTGTTTCACTCCTAATTTTCAGTCCATTTAGAGTCACAGCCTCAGAGAACACAGCTAAACTCGAATGGTGGATTTGTCCAAGGCTAATCATCAACCCAGGGACAGAACACTGCGATTTAAACTGATAGCTAATGATTAATGAATAGCGGGCATCTGGGGCCATATCACCTCATCTGACATAAAGTAACACTTTTAGACTGGTTTTGTGTAAAATCCCAAGACTCTACAATGATTTAAAGCCTCGTCCAAAAATATGACTAATACACCGTTGCATTTGAGGTCCTTTTGATGTGCAAATTGCTCTCCATCTCTGAAGTGCTTCCAAATGTAAAAACTCTCCATGTTAAGATTTGCAGCTGGTTAGCATGTTTAAAATCCTTATACTCCGCTATTTGATATATGCTTCACTGAGCCAGAGAAAGTGCTTCTGTTGCAAGCTTGATGGATTCAACTGCAAGAGCGTACAGCTTTTAGACTGTCACCTTCTATCAGCATAGTGCAAGCTGCTGAGAATCCAGACCCAGAAAAGGCGTTAAGCAGAGTGGCTACATTAAGTGATTTCATTATTATAGCGCTGTAATGTGGTGATGACGGCTTCCGCACACAAACAGCTGCAAGTGCACACAGGGAACAATCACAGTTGCATTTACTAACAATCTGCATTTGTGCACTGTGGTTATTTTCATTAGGGATTCTCACATGCCCTGTGGGGATGATGAAGGTGTCAGTGATGCTTGTCGTCTGTCAGTCATGGCTGTTGCATATTAGGAAGCGTTATTAAGGTGTTTCTTGGCATCATTAAGCAGTTCACTTGGCAACACTTAGCATTTTGTTTGGAATTCATGCCAAGGCTGTCTTTAACCACCCTACTGTACTGAGCTGTACTCTATTTCACGGGCATGTTTATCTAAAACAAACTGCTTTAGTAGATACACAGCATAACTAGGCATTTAACAGCTGCAATTGCTTTAATGCGGTGAGCAGCTGGAACAATGCTCGGATATGGACAATATGAAGTGATCAGATATGACAGTGATCATCAGAGGTGTACTGGGCATTAACTGTGCATAGACAGAAGTAGAAATAAATCCTAAATGCTAGTCTGTGAGCATCACAGGGACCATTACGTAATCAGCTACATTTACACAGATGCACAAAATATATGCACACACAAGCACTTGCAAACCTGAAGTTCATTTGTCCCACATGTTTTGATCTATAGGACTGTTTGTGATAGAAGATCATTTCCAATGCTTTAAAAGCTCATTTCTGCAACACCTGAGCAAGGCTGTGGTGTCCATGAGAGGAAAACTGGGTGACACCAGCCCCACCAGTGACATATGACTGGCCACCCACTAATGGATGAGAGCATGGATAAAACCAGTGGTGGCATGTAATTTGGTACATTTACTCAACTACTTCACTGATGTACAGTTTTAATGTACTTTTCACTCCATGACATTTATTTTTAGCTTCAGTTTCTTATTATCTTGCAGATCTATTGATAAAGCAGTATATGAGGAAGTAAAATCATGCCCAATGAAACACACATTAATGGATCAATAAGTGCAATCTGTATAATGAGTATTTTCGCTTTAGGCACTTTAACCATGTTTTGATGATAAATTTTAGTACTATTACTAAATTACTGTTATAACTTTTCCTTAAAGGGTCTAAAATCCTACTTCCACCACTTTGAAAGACAGATATTCACTACAAAATGATGTTTAAACTCTTGTGCAACACCACTTTTCATCTAATATTGTCTGTATAAGTGCACAGGGCTGCACATGAGCCTGAAAATACAATAAGAACCCAGTGTTTTCTACACCGTGTTTATTTCTGATCAAATAAATACGACTTCCTGTGGGCCTCCCCTTTGCCACCCCAGGTCAAAAAATCCTGGAAACGCCCCTGACTTAAAGTTAATTTACTACAGCCTTAAGTAGTAATTAATGTTGATCTATAGTACAGTTATTGATACTAGATTACAGACAGTATTGCTGGACTAGGACTGTAACTTCTGCAACACCAGAAGGAAGAAAAAGTTGGAAACCAAATTAGGGTCAGGTAACCGCCACTTCAGGCTCCCTTTAGGAGCCTGTCATAGCCACTGATATTTATCAGGCTATCTGCCTATATGTGTGCACGTGTGCATGCGTGATTTGACCATGCGCGCGTCAGAGTGCAGCAGGCGTAAATCCCAAGCTGCACACAGTACAATTCACCAAAAAGGCTCTATTACTCCCCTCCTAATCACTTTCAGTATATTGACAACTACTAACCAGAGTGATATGATTTTGCTGGAGTGACGAGCAGGATTACACAGCGCCTGCCGGACAGTACTCCGTGTGTTACCCTTCGCTGCTGACCCGATCTGTCAAACCAGCCCGGGCTACTGATCCTAGCGCCGCCAAACAACTGCCTGCCCACCACGCTGTGAACGTCGGACGTGTTTCGGCATGATCACCACACTCACCTTCAGTTACTCCCCACGCGGTTTGGACACAACTTCCCGCTGGATATTAGGCGGAAATAAAGCGGGAGAAAGTCCTCTGGTTCATGCACAAGTGAAGCAGCAACAGCAGCAGAAGCGCTGAAGCCCCGTCCCCTCACTCCGAGCCCATTTCTCCGCCAAGCTGCTGCGCCTCGTACCGTCAAATTATCTCCGTGCTCGCACAACAACCCCAGTCCTCCTTGCTGCAAAGCTTCAGCGTGGAATCGAGCTGTTTGTTTCCCCTTTTTGTTGCCTTCCAGTAGCGTTTGGATGGGCTGCAACGACAGTGGGGGGAAAGAAGCGAAAAAGAAATACTACACGGTCGCTCCTCCCTCCGCTTATGTACGGTACAGTAAGGGGAGCGCTCGGCGGTGTAACCACTTATTAAAACTATCTACCGCTCTCTACAGGAATTCCACTGTAAAGCACACACTGTACACACAAACACATGTTGGGACGTTCACGTCGTGTGAAATGCGGCGCAATCCTCTAGCTGGAGTCGTCTCACTTGTCCTTATTTATTGACTTCATCATCACCCCCTTGAAGCCCCCCCTCCTTCCGCTTCCTCCTCATCCTTCCCCCGTCTCCTTGGGAATCTGGGAGTAGTTCACCACAATCAAGATACAGATGTCATGAATGGACGCAGCAGAGGCATGAAATACTTCTGTAATAAATAATGTTAGAGTTGAGGAAAATATCAAATAATTAGTGATAATAACAATGTATAGACATTTATAATGTATAGACATTAAAAGGATTCCACAGATAGCTATATTTTGATTGGAGTCAGTTTGGCCCTGCATCTTTTTTTTTTAAATATGGTAATTGATTATACCAATAAATAAATCAATAAATTTGAGCATTTTAAAGAGTTTTATTATCCAAATTCCTTTAAAATCAACTGTAAACTGAATATTTGGGGGTTTGAGGGATGTTAGTTGGATAAGACAATGAAGTAGGAAGGATCATTTTAGGATTATTGATCATTTTGCTGATTATTTCTAATCATTTCATCTATAAAATGTCTGAAAACTGTGAGAAATGCCCAGAGTGACCTCTTAAGATCGTTTGATTTTCCATACCAACAGTCCTAAACCCCCAAAGAAATGAAACAATCAAACTAGAACAGAAAATACATACAGTAAATTCCTTGATTGTCATTCAAGCTTGGGTCTTCTACCAGAGGCCTGGGAGCATTAAGGTCCTGCGCAGTATCTTAACTTTTCCTTGAACTGCGCTTTTCTGGACAGAGATCGCGGATGTTAGGTTAACTAGCAACAGGTCAGTAACATGATTGGGTATAAAAAGAGCATCTTAGAGAGGCAGATTTTCTCAGAAGTAAAGATGGGTAGAGGTTCATCAATCTGCAAAAAATTGCATCTACAAATTGTGGAACATTTTCAGAATAACGTTCCTTAATGTAAAACTGAGAAGACTTTGAATATCTCATCATCTACAGTACATAATATGATCAAAAGATTCCAAGAATCTGGAGAGATCTCTGTACACAAGGGACAAAGCTGAAAATCAATACTGGATGCCTATGATCTTCAGGCCCTCAGGCAGCACTGCCTTAAAGACAGGCTTGATTCTGTCATGGAAATCACTGGATGGGCTCAGGAATATTTCAAGAAATCATTGTGTGTGAACACAGTTCACCGTGCCATCCATAAATGCAGGTTAAAGCTCCATCATGTAAAGAAGAAGCCATATGTGAGCATGATCCTAAAACACCACCATCTTCTTTGGGCCAAAGCCCATTTAAAATGAGCTGAGGCAAAGTGGAAAACTGTTCTGTGTTCAGACAAAAATTTTAAATTCTTTTTGAAAAACATGGACGTTGTGTCCTCCAGTCTAAAGAGGAGAGGGACCATTCAGCTTGTTATCAGCACTCAGTTCAAAAGCCTGCATCTCTGATGGTATGGGGGTGCATCAGTGTTTACAGAATTGGCAGCTGGCACATATGGAAAGGCACCATCAATACTTAAAGGTATATACAGGTTTTAGAACAACATATGCTCCCATCCAAACAAAGTCTTTTTTAAGGAAGGCCTTGCATATTTCAGCAAGACAATGCTAAACCACATACTCACTATTACGATAGCATGGCTTCATAGTAGAAGAGTCTGGGTGCTGAACTGACCTGCCTGCAGTCCAGACCTTTCACCAGCTGAAAACATTTGAAGCATCATGAAGTGAAAAATGTGACAAAGATGACCCAGGACTGCTGAGCAGATAGAATCCTACATCAGACAAAAATGGGACAACATTCCTCTGCCAAAGGTCCAGCAGCTGGTCTCCTCAGTTTCCAGATGTTTACAGACTTTTGTTAAAAGTCGAAATTACCTTATTTTTTCTTAAAATAGTAAATTTTCTCAGTTTAAACATTTGATATGTTTTCTGTGTTTTATTGTGAATAAAATGTTGGTTGATGAGGTTTGCAAATCACTGTATTTCAATTTTACACAGCGTCACAACTTTTTGGGAATTGGGGTTGTACAAGTAATTCCTGTGAGACAAAAGCTTAGACTTCAGACTGCTCTAAAAGCTTGGTTTTGGGGTGTTTTTTCTACTCTTGGCTCTATATGAAGTCCGATCACTAGTATGGTCATCTCAGGCACACAGCTTTGGCTGTGAGCACATAAGTCCCATCCACCTGATGTTCAAATGTTCTGTTTGCAGGGGGCAGACAATCATACGAAAGCTGGCTTAAAGGGAGAGGAGCTAAAACAGTTTGCTTCAAAGGATAAACTGGGGGGGGGGGCTGCACTAAGACCCAGTAAAATGATAATACAGCTTATTTTGATCTATCAGTCATGCAGCGTTAGATGATTAATTAGATGGAACAGCTTGAGATACAGAAAAATAACAACAATAGTGTTTTCTTGTCAAGATTTAGAAATACTTCTAATAATTTCAACCCCTAAGCAGTAATTCAGGAATTACCACACCAGAAACAGCACTGCATCTTTTTTCTTTCTTTTTTTTAAAATTTAAATCACTCGCTTTTTAATGGATTCTCCACAACTTGTACATGTTCCAAAGGCAACCAGTAGGCCTGATGGGACCCCTTGCTGTGCCAATTCTGGTCTGCGGGCCATATGTTTGAGACCCCTGGATTACTTATTATATTTTAGCAAACATCTTTTCTTTTCACTACAAACTCTAGTCATTCTTGCTTTCCTGTGCATCATTCCACTTTTTTAATAGCACGCAGCAATAACTGTGGCTACAGAGACAGACAGAAAAATGGAAGGATGGAAGTAGATAATATTCTTTGTCATCATCAAAAATTATTTTACATTTAAACTTGAGAGATAATAGACTCCACTTATTTTGATCAAAATAACAGCTGGAAAAACATAATCTTCTTTCTCTCTGCAAAATTACCACAGCTGTTTCAAATAAGCCGACACGCTGAGATCCTGAAGGCATCAAGGATTCTGTCATCAAATGGCAAAGTGCAAAAGCTTTCCTTTTTAAAAAATATATCAATAATATCATCACATCTTTTTTAGAATAAAGTCCAACTTTAAAAAAAAGAACATGGTGTAGGCAGATCTTATAAAGTGAAGCTTAATGGGATTCAAAAGCTTTCTCCTTCCTCTCTCTAGTCTTGAAAGACATCCTGTGTTCAGTAAATGTATAGCCCCTGAAAGCCATAGATATTTCTGTCCAGCTAATCTTGCTCACAAATATGCAGGAAGTCACCAGCTTCGAGAGTGACACACTCTCTTCACAGTGAGCGCCCAGAATGTGTGGCATTTACATTTGATGGGTGTGCAGAAGTGGAAATGTGTAAAGAATAAAGGTTTATTTTCAAGTGCAAATGCCACTGCAGAACACACATGAAAGATCCTTGTGTGTCTGCATTCCCACACTGGGCTTCAAAATCTGAACCCTGATATGAGAGTTTCTGTTTGACTACATGCTGGTGTCATTTGCTGCTTTGTTTCATTTCCGCTTCTATTTTCAGGAAGAGTCTGTTCTGTAAAATAAAGCACAACAACCAAATAACATCGGGTGCTCACAGAAAGACACCAGTCAATAATAATAATGATGTGCTCCTTTCTGTTCTGCTTTAAAGGGGGCGTTGAATACATGCATGATTTACAGGCCTGCATCTGGAGTTTTGAGTTCAGATGTCATCAGTTTCAGCTGCTGCTGTGATAACTCTGAAGGATGCCAATTACTGAGGGACACCAAGCGTGTGCCAAATTGCACGGCGATCCAGCCAGTTGTTGCAGGAATAGTTCACTCTGGATCAAAAATCAACCTGCTGGTGGCACTGAAGCTGATGGATCAGCATGGTGGAGAAATACATCAACTGTGAAACTTTAGAACGTTTTTGTTTTATTTTATTTTTTGCCAATCCATCCAGTATTTGTTCCAATATTTCAGTCCAGACCAAAAGCAGTAGAATCATCTACTGACACTGGGTTTATTGATAAGCAACTACTGCATAGTTACAACAAGATAAATTTCAAGGATGAATATTAAAATCCTTATCCTCCAAATGTCCAATCAAGCACTTCAATTATACACCTGCACTACCCAAACCTAACCTTTGGCTATATGCTTTGAAAATGTCAGTCCTTCTTCCTGCACTGGCATAAGACTGCTACAGAATCCTCCAGGTGCACATTACTTGCACTATGCAGAGATTTGGCTGTAAAGGAGCTGGAGGAAGATGCCATGAGGACATCTGGCCTGGAGAATGGATGGATGAATGAGGGCAAAGATGGACAGATGGATGGATAATAGCTTTCTATATGAATCTATTCCCACCACAAACTGTAGAGAAATGCGGAGAGAGCATCTGGGACATTCGAGACTTGGATTTGGGTTTACCATTTATCAACATTACTGAAGCTGCAAAACCAAAAAATTGCCAAATGGGAACATTGGCACAGTCAAATATGTCTGCAAAGAGCCATAGGGTGTTTTTTTTTCTCTCTAGAAACTGATGGCAAGCTTAAGATGTACACAGTGTATTCAAAACAGCTATTGTGGTTAAAAAGACAAATATCTTGTAATGCTTCTCTTGGGTTTTTTGCAATTTGTCATTGTTATTTTGCATTTAACAACCTTGTTTAAACCACGTTAGTGCAGTATGTAGCATAGAGTATGCACACATGTGGAAAATTATGTGTTTTTCCCCTAAGCTTCCTTCCCTCTCAGTAGAATTAAAAACCAGAAGAAACAGAACACTTTTATTTAGAAAATAAAAGGCTTTTATGTTTCCTTCACATAAATAAAGACATGTCCAGCATAATTTGATCGAGAAAATGTTGGTGCTTAAAAATTCACCAGGAATTACGGAGAAAATTAAGTGTCTGACATTAAAAAAATTCTAATTGGAAACCCCCCAGGCCGCACGCTTAATATGTCCCCTTCCCCACCAGTGTACAAATGAAACCTGTGCCCATGCATATGTATATTCTCCTAATGATCTTTGGCTTTCTGTGAAACACACTGTATTCCCCATGCAATGAAACATGTTACATAAATAAAGATTTGCTTTACTGCTGGAGTTGTTAATCATTGTGCCAGGTTGTACATACAATTTCAAAATAAAATGATGCCAAAACGCCAAAGCACATGAACAACATCCTGCAACTATTTACATTTAAGTCCACGTATTTCCATACAATATGGGGAAAAGTGGCATTTACAGCCTTAATCCTAAATGCACTGTTTTTATTGTCTCGCTGCACTTGACACTATAATGCTGAAGAGATTTTCTAGATTTAAAAAAGCAATAAAAACACAGTCTGCATAGGCCACAGACTGAATTAATCCCTCATTTTCTTCCAATCCCATTGAAGCACTGATTGCCCTCCCTGCTATTAGATTAATTTTTACATATTTTTATTAGTGCAATGTGTAGCACAATTCCTATGTGTTTTTGTCATTTAAAAAGCTTATTATAAAAAAATGCTTATCAGTCTTTTGAGTCTATGCACATAAAATGATTTTGAACCTAATGGCTAATGGCTCTGCTTTCAAAATGAGAAAATAATGTAAATATTAATCTGATGTCAAATGTCATAACCAACTGTATAAATGATTTTTCAATTATTAAGCAATCTAACTGGGAGTGCTCCTTTTTGGTAATCTTTGTTTTTGAGCATCAGAAAGTCGACGCATTAAATGCAATTTCCACATAAGGAATTCATCTCAAAATACAATAAATTTATTCATACAAGCTAGACCACTGAAATCCAATGAGCAAAAGGTAGCTGTATCTTGAATCCCTTATTCAGACCACAATATTTCACACTTGAGAGGACAAAGGCTTAAAAACAAGTGGTTTAGAGTGAGCATTAGTCATGCCCATGCCCTCAATTTAACCTAATTTCCTTCTTTCCCTTTGCACTTGTATTTTTGACCCTTTCGCTGATTGTGTGCTTCTTTGTTGGTATAACAACAAAACCCCACTTTAATGGAAAGCTGCACCTGTGACATTTGCAAGTTGATCCTCTGCAACTACAAATGAGCAGTCAAATCCTTTTTGAATATGAATACAGAACTCTAGCAGCATCCACCATTTTGACAAAATCTTTAAGCAAGCTTTGTGTGTTTAGGTAGAGAAGCAACACTTTCCAATTAAAGTATACATTTTTCAGCATGAATTCTCTCTTTGTCCAAATGCAAACAGGAGTAAGAGGTAATCTAACAAATGGCTGTCAGAGGCTGATACCAGAGATGCTCTGCTTTGAATAATGGATCACTCCATCTGCAGCTTGTACTCTGGCTTAATTGCACAAGTACCTAATCTAGCCCATAAAGATAGAGATCTCTGTTGGCTGAAGTTAACGTGTTGTTCTTTGCCTAATACAGGCCTTTCTGTGTTCAAGGTTATGTGGCAGTACAACACAATCAACTGCAAGGTTTTAAAAGGTTTCATTTCTTGTGTTGGTAAAACACTAGAATAGGGTGCGTTATTTCAACTCAGTTTATGTGATAGTAAATTATGAATGTATTTTTTTTTATTTGGGTGCATCCATGTAATTTCAAAACAATACATTCACAGACATTCATGTTAACTTTTGTAGGTTATGTGAGATCAAGCAACCATAGTCTCAAAATAACTACTTATTCTTTTATTAATAAAATAAATAATTTAAAAAAATGAAAAATAAATACATTTGTAAGTAAAGTTCATTTTGAAACAGTTTTAGAATTTATCATTTGTGTGTGATCTACTCAAATGTCTGTTTCTAAGACCCCAGTCACACAGGCCTAGAGACTGGTTGGGGACCACTAGCAAAAATAACTATTCCCTGACTGGTTGCTAGAGGCTGCTGAAAATTGTTGTTAAATCGATTACTAAAGCCCCGGTCACACATGCCTAGACACCAGTCAGTGATCCCCTGGTATCCACCGGTCACTAAGGATCAATGTGTATTCCCCTAACTGGTTGGTGAGTGATTGCAGGAGGTTGCTGGCAGTCATTAGCTGAAACTGGTCACAAAGAATACGGTGCTGCACTGAAAAAAAACCCTTCCGATTGCTTTGATCACTGAGAGATTGTAGTTTGTATGGAGGATGTCAACTTGTCTGCAAACACTCAGCAACTACTCACTAGTGAAACTGTGAAAAGTGCGACACAAACCAGAAACAGAGAATGTTCACCTTCAAAGTAAAAGTTGTGCCTTTTGAAATGTGTTGGCTTCAGTGGTAAGGATCAAGTTTTACCTTGATAGGGGAATGTTTTCCATTTCCAGTTTGCATTGCATTTTTGCAAGTTTAACTACCACTCAGTGGTTAGCTAGCAGGAGTTTTCAGCAATCACAATGTTTTGGCGCAGGACCCTCTTTGCGACAGATTTCACCCAGCAACAGCCATTGTCTTGACTGGAAGTAATCAACTCTGTCAGCCACTTCAGAGTCTGAACGTGACACAGCCACACCCGCTATATTCCCAGGGTCACTCTGAAAACACGTATTTGTGGTTTATGTGACACTGTACAGTATTTTTATCCCTTGTCCCCCCGTCCAACATTTTGAATGGCTCAATTTTACAGAGGTCAACACGTCTCTCACAAGACACATGTTACTCAAAATAATGTGCACTGATCTATGGATGTATCCTTACTGACTTAAGCTTCCATTTATCCTTATAAGAAGCTGTGAAAATTACATCAAAATAAAACTGTAATTTTGTCCTTTGCATGGTCGATACTTTTAACCTGAATAGTTTGTGAGATTTTGTGAGATCTTTAAAGACAGATTAAAATTTTAGACAACCTTGTGTCCCACATTGTCCCTTGCAAACATACTCTTTACACCACATTTAGTTTGTTGGGATCTGGTCACCCTAAGGCCAATATTATACTCGCTTGCAGATGCGGACAAGGACAGCTGCAGACATCACAGTTGAGTAGTCATTCCTATTATCCTTGTTTTCTAGTCCACTTGGAGTCTGCCTGAAGGACAAATGCATAGTTGCTGCACTGTAGTAAGTATTGCAAAAACTGAAGAGCAACCATTTGTGTTCACCCTTTGATTACGAAATGTCAGGAATCCACTGCACCCATAGTGTTACTGCTTTGCTAATCTAACACAAAGGTAAATAAAACATAACCTGTGTTACTTACTGTGTAAGAATAATGAAACAAACATATATAGCTAGGTATGACAGAACAGGTATATTATTTGAGCTAATCTATCCAGGAGACTCCCATGATCTCTGTAGTCAGTAAAATCCAAGTGGGTAAAATATTATGGCTTCTCACACTTCACACTTATGTTAAAACAGAGTAAACCAAACAATTAGATTTTTGTTGTGTGGTGTTTCTAACCACTAGAATTAAGTCACCAGTTAAGGTAAAAATGTACAATTGCCTAAGTTCTGAACAAATGCATATTAATTCAAAACTTGCTATATGCATGTAAAGGTACATTTAACTTTGCCACATTTACAATTAAATACATGTAAAGCCATGAAAATCCTCTCATGTCAACACTACATTTTTTAGTGTAGTAACATTTCAGAAATAAAAACTTGAAACTGCAGTAGTCACTCAGTTCATTTTACCTCATGTATGTGTGTATTTTAATACATTTTGTTTGTTTTTTATTTTAAATAACTCTTTATCTGTGTGCTCTTAACAATATTTCATGTACTGATGATGTACTCATTCCCATCTGTATTAAGGTCCTGCTAATTCAAATTTTCCTCTTACTGCTTGGCAAAAGACCACAGACTTACTGTGAAACAGTGGAGGAAAAGCAGGTTAATGCTGAAGTTTTTTCATCCAGTGTACATGTCAGCTTCAAATACTGCAGGGAGTAATGGCATAAGAAGGAGCAGGCATGGCAAGCTGACAGGCTTTACGTCTTTAACTCTGCAGCAAGATTACCAACTCCTATTGCTGTTTTCTGCTTTGTGCAAAAAAAAACCTACCTGAGGCATGCACAGAATGAACTGCTGATATGTGTTATGCACCACATGCAGTTAATCACAGGACTGACAGCTATTTACATTCACACCTATGGGTAATTTCGAGTGGAAGACCCAGAGGAAAACGATGCAAACAAGGGGAGAACATGGAAGCAGCAGATTTGAGCTCAGAGCCTTCTTGCTGTGAGGTTACAGTGTTAACTGCAATACTTTCACTGTTTTAGAGCCACAGCCAGGAAAAACAAAGGTTCAACTTATCTCAGTGACATATAATGCCTCAGTCACACAGGCCTAGAGACTGGTCGGCACCCCCTGCTAAACTCAGGTTGCTAAGAAAAAATGTGTATTCCCCAACCAGTTGGTAAGTGGTTGCTGGCTGTCACTGCATGAATTCAGTCGCAAAGTGGGTGCTGCACCAAAAACCTCCTTGTGATTGCATTGGTTGCCCATAGTTTTCCTGGAAACGTTGAGTGGCCTGCACACACTTTCCATTTACTCTCCAAGCTGTAGTGAAACTTGAAAAAGTGGGCTGCAAACTGGAAACAGAGAATATTTGTCTTCAGAGTAAAAATTGTGCCTTAATGCTACAACCAACGCATTTGAAAAGGTGCAACTTTTACTTTGAAAGCACACATTCTCTTTTTCCAGTTTTTGTTTTCATAGTTTCACTACCGGTTACCAAGTAGTTTGCGAGTGTTTGTGAGACAAGTCAGTGTCTTCTATGCAACCTACTGGCAACCGCTAGTGAATGGCAAAGAGGTTTTTGGTGCAGCACTGAAAACCTCTTTGCAACCAGTTTCATACAAGAGACTGCCAGCAACCTCCAACAACCACTTGCCAACTGGTCATGGAATACCCACTTTTTCCCGATGATCAGTGGTTACTGGGAAGTCACTGACAGGTCTTGAGGCCTTGGGCTTTAGCAATCGATTTCAAATGGCAGCAACTATTTGCAACTGACTGGTGAATACACCAGGGCAGCACAGTGGTGTGGTGGTTAGAACGGTCTCACAGTAAGAAGGTCCTGGGTTCAAATCCGCCATCTGGTGGGGGCCTTTCTGTTTGGAGTTTGCATGTTCTCCCTGTGTCTGCATGGGCTCTCTCCAGTTACTCTGGCTTCCTCCCACAGTCCAAAGAAATGCAGTTAGTGTGTTTAGGTCAGTTGGTGATTCTAAATTGCCCTTAGGTGTGAACGTGAGTGTGAATGGTTGTTTGTCTCTCTGTGTTAGCCCTGCAGCAGACTGGCAACTTGTCCAGGGTGTACCCCACCTCTCACCCTATGTCAGCTGGGATAGGCTCCAGCCGCCTTTAAATAGGGGCAGGGCAAACACAAAGAGAGAGGAGATGAGTGAGGGAGGAGAGAGGAGAGCAGAAGAGAGAAAGAGAAAACAAGGGCAGGGTGGATAACACACCGTAAACATCTAAAAAAATGAAGCACTAACATTTTTTTAGCCACCTGCACTCTCCATCACTCTCCTTAGTAAAAGCAGTCATTATAGATTCAAGGATCCTTCTTGTTGCGTTCAAGCCAACATGACCAACAGTAATGTTTTTTTCTCCTTTCACAAAAGTCATTTGTTTCATTTGTTAACGTCATCGTCTTCAATAACAAAGAACAGGTTCTAGGTGGTACTTCCTGCTCGGCATTCTGCCTGTCGCACCTCCTCCGGTGCACCTTGGGTCAGATGCAGGGTCTTCAGCTGGTGCCACCTTTCACTGATGTTTCGCCCCCTAGCCAGTACATCTCCAGGTGGGGGGAAAGTGGCTACATAGGGACGTCTCCCTGCTACCCGCTGCATCTGACCCTATTGGGGTGTCTGACCCCATACGCTGTCCCTCCTCCGTAGCCACAACCAGTAGCTTGTTTTCTCTGCCTCCTCCGCTAGCTCCTTGACGGCCCTCTGCAGACTTGCGCCTGTTGTTCCTATGGCACGGAGAAGCTGGACCACTGACTTGCCCACAAAACCCCTGCACCCGATCTCCACTGGG
>VUQS01035717.1:0-10878 GCA_015108495.1 Heterochromis multidens
ATGCGCTCTTGGAGTAATTTTGGTAGGCCAGCCACTCCTGGGAAGGTTCAGCACTGTTTCAAGTTTTCTCCATGTGTGGATAATGGCTCTCACCGTGGTTCACTGGAGTCCCAAAGCCTTAGACTAGCTTTGTAACCCATTCCAGACTGATAGATGTCAGTGACTTTGTTTCTTTAGATCGTGACATGATGTGTTGCCTTTTGAGATATTTTAGCCTACTTCACCTTGTCAGACAGGTTCTATTTAATTGAGTTTGTGATTCAGCAGGTCTGGCAGTAATCAGGCCTGGGTGTGGGTAGTGAAACTGAACTCAGCTTTACAAAAAATGTGGTTAATCACAGTTAATTCATGATTTAACAAGGAGGGCAATTACTTTTTCACACAGGGCCAGGTAGGTTTGGATAGCTTTTTTTCCCTTAAATGAAATTATAATTTAAAAACTGCATTTTGTATTTACTCAGGTTATCTTTGTCTAATATTAGAATTTGTGTGATGATTAGTAAGTGTGACAAATATTCAAAAAACGAAGAAATCATGAAGGGGGAAAATACTTTTTCACAACACTGTGAAAAAGTATTATATATATTGCCTATTTAAAAAAACGTTTCTTTTTTTGCATGCAGAGAACAAAGTGAACCTGAGTCAAATTCCTTGTTTGTGTGCACAAACTTGGCCAAATAAAGATGATTCTTATTCTGATGTGAAGTTCTCCATGAAACTGTTTCTAGGATACAGACTAAACATCCAGAGTCACTCTTCATATTGTCAGGAGACTTCAATCATGTTTCCCTCTCCTCCCACCTGACTGGATTCACACAATTTGTTGACTGTCCTATCAGAGAAAATAAAACTCTTGATCTGCTGTAAACCAATGTCAAAGACGCTTACAGAACACACACTTCCACAACTGGAAGACTCCTCTCTACAGAAAATCATTCACACCCGCAGCCATACGAATTTCCCTTTGGGATCAGTAAAGTTATCTTCTTATCTTATGATTATTAATCCTTATACTGAGGTGATGATTGTTATTCTCTCACTGATAAATTCAAAGACTGCGCGAAAACGTAGCCGTAAATGCACAGGAAGAATCAACGGTGCTGAACAAGCCAATCACAATAGTTGCGGGCTGTGTCGACTCAATGTGTAGTTACATTTCTCGGGAGATGCATGTCAGGTTACGTCGTAGGGTTCAGAGGGGTTTGCGGTTACGTCGTAGGTTATGACGTAGATTTCCTGCTGAAGCATAACTTGGGTGTAAGCAGAGAAACCCAGTCCTCCCTCTCCCCAGCCACCTTCTCCAGCTTATTCGGGGGAACACTGAGGCGTTCCCAGGCCAGCTAAGAGATATAATCTCTTCACCGTGTCCTGGGTCTACCCCGGGGCCGCCTCCTGGTAGGACATATCAAGAACACCTCGCCCAGGAGGCGCTCAACTGGCTCCTTTCGATGTGGAGGAGTAGCAGCTCTACTCTAAGCCCCTCTCGAATGACGGCACTCTTCACCCTATCTTTAAGGGTGAGGCCAGCCACCCTCCAAAGAAAGCTTATTTCAGCCACTTGTATCCACAATCTAATTCTTTCTGTCACTACCCAGAGCTCGTGACCATAGGTGAGGGTAGAGATGTAGATCGACCGGTAAATCGACAACTTTACTTTTAAACTCAGCTCTCTCTTCACCATGACACACCATTGCAGCATCCACATCACTGCAGCTGCGGCCCCAATTCGTCTGTCAATCTCCTGCTCCCCTCTTCCCTCACTCATGAACAAAACCCAGAGATACTTAAACTCCTCCACTTATCCCTGACCCAGAGTGGGCACTCCACACTTTTCCGGCTGAGGACCATGGCCTCAGACTTGGAGTTGCTAATTCTCATATCCGCTGCTTCACACTCGGCTACAAACCGCTCCAGTGCGAGCTGGAGGCCACTACCTGATGAAGCCAACACAACCACATCATCCACAAAAAGCTGAGATGAGATTCTGAGACCATGAAGGCGGAAGCTTTCCGCCACTTGGCTACACCTAGAAATTCAGCTGCAGTTGTACACGGACTGAATGGCTCGTAACAATGGGCAAGACACCCCATACTCCCACAGTACCCCCCACGGGATACCCTGAGAGACGTGGTCGAATGGCTTCTCCAAGTCTACAAAACGCATGTAGACTGGATGGGCAAACTTCCACACACACTCAAATATCCTTGAGAGGATAAAAAGCTGGTCCAGCGTTCTGCGACCAGGACGAAAACTGCATTGTTACTCCTGAATCTGAGGTTTGACTATCATATGACCTTTCCATAGACCTTACCAGGGAGGCCGAGCCCTACAACATCCAGAGCCTTCAGGATCTCTGGGCAAATCTCATCCACCCCAGGGACTCTGCCACCAAGGAGTTGTTTAACTACCTCAGTGAGTTTGCCCCCAGTGATAGGTGAGTTGCCCCCCTCATCCCCAGACTCGGCTTTGTCAACAGAAGATGTGTCAGTGGGATTAAGGAGGTCCTCGAAGTATTCCTTCAATCGCTCAACTATATCTTCAGTTGAAGTCACCAGCGCGCCACCCGCACTATACACCATGTGAGTAGAGCACCGCTTTCCCCTCCTGAGTCGCCTAATGGTTTGCCAGAAATGGTTAGAGGCAGTCCGAAAGTCTTTTTCCATGGCCTCACCGAACTCCTCCCACACCCGAGTTTTTGCTTCAGCCACCGCTCGAGCCGCATTCCGCTTGGCCTGCTGGTACCCATCAGCTGATTCCGAAGTCCCACGGGATGTCAGAACTTTGTTTTATTATTATTGAATAAACAATGTTTGTTCCCATCAGTTTGTCATTTGGAGGAAACTGATGCTGAACTGCCATACAGGTGCATCGAGGTTGAGGGATTATCCTTTTTACCCCCTCGATAGCAATATGGTGCACATTCATGTAGGGCAGGGGTGTCAAACATAAGGCCCGTGGGCCAAAATCAGGCTGCCAAAGACTCTAATCTGGCCCATTGGGCTTCGGAAAATGTGAAGGAGGGCATAGATTTTGGACTTTTAACTGTATTTTCACAAGTTTTACAGTTTTTCCTGCTGATAAAGAGATCCCCCATTATCATTCGTACTACACCAAAGTAATTAAGTATTAGATAAACAATTAAATGACAGGAAAGTTCCTGTTTTTTCACTACTATAGAAATTTAGGATTTTTACAGTGGGTTCACAGTAAAAAAAACAAAAAGACATTCTGTGAATTAACAAAAACATTATGTTTTATAATTACAGGACAGGCTGGACAACGACCTACCAGACCCTCTGTAATTTTACATATTCATTTCTTATAATTTAAGCGCAAAGAGTCGTGATGGCTGATTTCTTTCAGTTACTACAGCAGCATTTCTTTATCTTGTAGAAAAACTGAGACGTGTTGTTGAAGTTGCACTTCTTTTTCTGATATAAAAATATCTTGGCGATTAAATGTGTAGTTAAACATCCTTACACTGATAGAAAGTGGAGTTTCACTGGCTTAAAGGATTAAAGTGGGCTGTACGTGGCCCACAATATGAAATGAGTTTGATGTTGCTAACGTAGCGGATACGGCTAGGTTCAGACATTTACAGCTTTCTACAGCTACTTCCCTACATCCCTGTAATCAGACTATTTTAAGTGGTTAACACATTTTCCTTCCATGTGAAAAATCCCTGGTTTGAGACCAAGAGGAGACACAAACCCAGCCTTAGGGGGTCACAAGCCAGTGTACCCCTGGAGCTGGTCCTGATAAATGGGAGGGTTGATTCAGGAAGGACAAGAAGTGGAAACGACCTTTTTATACAGCACAAAGAAGTCTGATCAAACGTGTATGGTCATTCAAAAAGGCAAAGTCTTGTTGACTTTGTGTCAAGATGTGACTTCTTTAACCAGAGTCAGTGATCATCCTGAAAATATGTGAGTGTGTGTAAAGACAGACTAGTCTATTATTGGTACGAAGCTCTTAATAACCTCAAGAATCACAGCAGCTCCTTCTGCAGGGACACAGGCAGTGTTTGATAATCTCCACAAGAAGTTGCTGTAGACCAGGTAGCAGGTCCTGTGCTGTTACACCATGACGATGCCGATATGCTGTGTTTGTTTCTCAGTGAGCAGTCTGGTGTTCGTCTGTGGTCCGGTTGGTCATGAACTCCTACTGCAGTGTGTCTGCTCTGAGCTGCACCATCTGGACATCATCCTCAGCAGCCCAGGAACACATGTTCAGAGCTTCCCTCACCTGTAAGCAAAGGGAAACTTCTCCATCCCCCTGAAGAACCTGCAGATGTCAGACAGCAGCAGCTACAACTGCTTCATCCTTCAGCTGAAGTTCAAGGAGACGGTCCACCTCCTGGTGTCTGCTCAGCTCACAGATTCAGCTTTGTTTCTACAGTGCATCCAGAAAGTATTCACAGCGCTTTTGACCTTCATCCCTCTGAGAATCAGACTGCTTTAAACACAGTTAAAGAGGATCTTCATCTTCATCCTTCTGTCTGTTTCTGGAGTTTTGCTAATGTCACATGAACACACAAATCAAATTAATCCAGCTTAAAGCTGCAGATAATAAACTGAGTTGTTCATTTGCTCAGCAACCCTCTGCTGAGGTTTTACTTCCCAAATCTTCCTTCATGCTTTCAGCTTCTGATGTGAACTCTCTGATGAACAGGATGGAAACAGATGATAAACTGATCTTAAACACTCCTTTGTCATCAATATTTCTGCAGCTATTTGTGGGAAGAAGTTATGAATGATGCCGTGTTTTTACAAAACTTCTCATCTGTAGATATTTTGAAATATTTTGCATCCATCCATCCTTTTTCTTGACCATTTGTTTAGTTCTGGGTCACAGGGGAAGTGGAGCCTGTTCCAGCTGTCATAAGGTGAGAGGCGGGGTATAGACTGGACAGGTCAAAGGGCTAACACAGTGGACTGTGAGGGGAAGCCACGCAGGAACAGGGAGAACATGCAAAGTCCTCACAGACTTACATTTATTCACTGCATATCCTCAGATATCACCAAATGTTTTATTCAAATAAAGCTGGAAGTGAATCATGTAATTTTTAAATCAATAACAATACATCATCAGCATATAGTGATAGCTTCTGCCTTATGAAGGTGACTCTAAATCTGTTGTTATTTGATACAACCATAATAATTAACCATTCAACCTGAATCAACCTAAAATCACACAGCATGATCACACAGTGCTTTAAGCTTTGAGTTTAATGTTTAAATCATGTGATCACAACATCACAGTTACACAGCATTTTATCATCACTTATCAGATGATTGTTATGATGATTAAAGAAAAAATCATAATAAAAAAGTCATATAATGTTGTCTCAGTGTCTGTGTGTATCTTTGTTAAATCTCCTTTAATGCAGAATGATTCATTTTCTTATTTAAAAGAATGTAAATATACTATATGAACTCAGTGATCTGTGAAAGCTACTAACACAATACACATGCAAGGCACTGCAATAAGAAAAAAATATAGATCAAATAATTCATGCGTTGAGACAAAAAAGAAAATAAAAGTCCAGAAGACTGCAAAGAAAACCCTGTTCATGAGACCATCACTGGGGCAGCTTCACATCTATTCTTATAGTTTCCCTGCTCACTGATAAACTAAGAAGCAGGTTAAAGATGTAAAACAAAGCTAAATCAATAGAATCAGTTTTAAAACAGAGCTCACACTTTTCCTTCTGCCCCTTTTTCTAAATATGAAACACAAACACTGCGACAAAAGAAGATTCTTTTAGTTTCCCTTTTCATAGAATTCACTGATAAGCTAATAAGCAGGTTTAAGATTATGATGTAAAACAAAAGCTAAATAAGTAGAATTAGTTATTATTTTTATTAATATTTAGCTGAAGGAGGAGGAGCTACCTTCCAATATTCAAATGGACACACTGTTTTCAATCACCTCTGGATCCAGATGTGTGTATGGCAGGTCCAAACTCTTGTTTCTTACTTTAATGTCTGCACTCAGCTTTTTGAGCTCTTCTTGAAAGTCCATTATCTTCTGGAGAGGAACCTCCTCACTGAAGTGCTCCTCCAGGTACTGGCCAAGAAAGATCTGATGACACAAACGCATTTAGTTTTCCTTCCATTCATAACATATACTACTATGAGTACTATGAACTCGAACATGTATTTTTCATGAAATCTAGGCAGAGCACTTACACTATCAGAGGACTGCTTGCTGAGTAGCCACATGACGGCCATGCCGTGAACTGTCGTGTTAACATCGGGGAATGTGTCCAGCATTGTTTTCTCATTTGCTTTCCCCTTTTCTGTTGGTGGGGGAAGTTGCAAGGAGGTAGGACTGTTGGGCATAAAGCCGCCAAAGTCGAACTGCATTGAAGATGAAATGGATAAGTGATTAATTATTAAAAGGCTTGGAAATATAGTTTTTAAGTCTAACAACATTGACCAGTTCCTGGTCCAAAAGCTCCTTCAGTTCCCAAAATCAAACCAACGCTGAGAGTTAAAAACAGTCTAAATTCTTTCAGCTCCAATAAAATGACCTCCCAGATGTTCCAATAAGCTTTAACATCTAGCATGATATGCTGTTATTCTCAGATGTCTGCAGAATCAAAGATTCTCACCAGAGGTAAAAAGGAACAAACAAAGCTAGCGCAGCAGAAACTAACACTTGACTGTCCTAGCTGAGCCAAGCACGCTGCACACAAATGGACTAAAGATAACTGTCCAGCTAAAGGTTCAATATGTTCATATTGTCACAAACATAATCAATCACACTGAGAGTGGAATCACTCTTTAAGAAGCACTCAGATGAGCTAGAACTCCAGCTAGAACTCAAAAGAACAATCCTGTTATAGAAAACATACCTCCAGACAATGTTCTAGAACTAGTCCACACTACAGGGACCCTGCCATGTAAGTATGCAATCAAAACAGAGCAAAATGCAAAGAGAGTTATCCTCCTGTTAGCAGAAAACTGCTGCATTCAATTAAAAGATTGTGCAGAAACTGCAGAGACGTTTATAATCCCACTGAATGGGCTAGTTCTGTGGTGGCAATCACACATGGAGGCAAAATACATCAAAGAGAGCATTCACACTGTTGAAGAAGTTGTGCCCTCCAGTTGCTAAAATATTCTCAGTCCTGGATGCACAGCTGGAGCCATTATGGTGGATATTCTGATTGCAGTGACTAATGCGGAAACACATGATGACATCGAGACAAAACCTTTATTTCCCACAGAAGTTTTCAGCAGTAACCCAAACGGCTGATCCACTGCATTTTTGTCAAAACGAACGAGGGCAACGGTATCTTAAAACACTGGCCTACAAAAAAAATAGTGATCACTGTGGCACTCAAGGGAGTGCACAATAAATGGAGAATCAAATGTACTTATTTGCAGCTTGAATATTGACAAGGTAAAGTCAGATTATCTTCAGATAATCTGACTTGATAATCTGACAGATTATCTTCAGATAATCTGACTTTACAGCTGCTTCCTTTTTCACAAGGGGTCACCACAGCAGGCAGCTTCGCATGTTTAATTAGGCAGATATGTTACACCAGATGACCTTCCTGATGCAACCCCAAAGGGATCTGTGTCTCGTCCTGGAATCTTTCACTTATTAGGCTAATGTGTAAACCACTACACTATGAAGCCATGATGACAGAAATCATTAAACATTACAATATTGTGTTAGCTGCTGACAGGGTTTTATAAACTACCTCACAAGCCTTAAAGTTTAGTGGAATTTATCTGCCCAGAACTGATCCAACAGCATCACTGATAATCTGGGTAAATTAAAAGGCTTCACCTGTCCAGCGTTGACAGCTGAGTGCTGAGCAGAGCAAGTGAAGATCACCATGGTGACAAACTTGACCATCTCATCCACAGTGCTGAATTTCTGTGGAATTCCTGATAATCATAAAGAATAAACTGAATCACATCAACACACTCAGAGAGTGGATTTAAGCTGCTTTTCACCTTGAAGTTCAATACTTTATTCAAAGCTCACCTGTGCTTTCCTGTGAAAGGAATCCATGTTCAAAGATTTCCTTAATCCAGTTCTGCAGTTCAGAGTCTTGCTGGACCTCAGCATCAGTCTTGTAGTAGTGGCCCAGCATTGCCTTTACAAAACTTTGACAAACGGAGACACATTCAGTAAAACACATTCCTGAACATTACAGGTTGTTAAACACATTATTTAAACACCTATAAGGCAAAATGGATAATAGATTATTAAGAAGTATATAAAATGTGTGAAACTCATTTCACTCTATGAATCTCTTTTTTCTTTTTTTAAATCTAGTTCTTTATTTGATCGTATTAGTGAGGTGATGAGGGGAACTCTACTGGACAGCACAGAAACAGAAGCTATTATTGGTCTTGGTTTCTGAATTCTTACATCCCCATCAGTCAAACACAAACCTTCATTCCACATAAAATATCTGACTGGAAACAAAGTCCAAGGCCTCATTTATCACGGTGTGAAACTGATGAAAGTCATTCTCTAATTTTACATGTGTTTTCAGACAAAGTGGCAAAGTAGCAATAGAACCTGTGGATGATCTCCCACAGCCTGAGCCCATCATCCCTGTAGAAGAAGTTTGGCACATCTTTCAGCCCACGCTCAGCGATATCATCAGGGATACAGAGGGAGCTGTAGGTCAGTGAGGCCAGGGATCTCTGCAGGATTGTGATGGCACCCTTACCACCAGAGGCTGTGAACTAGAACAGTCAAATCCCAGTGAGAGCCAAATACTGTACATAATACTGAAAAATATATACATATATATATATTTTTTTTAGGTTTGTTGGTCTTTTTATACCTTAGTAAAAGATCCAGTCTTAGATAATAGAAGTTGCCGAGCTAAGAAGTTGATCTGAAGAGTGTAGCGAGTGTGAGGTATGAGAAGCTGATGGAAAGACAGAAATTCATTAGTAAGAAAATTGCTTCTTCCTTTCTTATCTGATGTCTTATAGTCATATGTTCTGTGTGTTTAATCCTGTGTTTCACTGCTGTACAACCAACAAGAAATTAAAGTCACACATCTTGATGCTGTTTATAACATTTAGCTGCGTAATTATCTTAGAAACATAACGGCTCCTCAGCCTTAGTTACCTTGTACAGAGGATGCACCATGGGCAAGTTGCGCTCTAGTGACAGTGTAAAGACTTCAGCCAGCAGGTGAGTGCGCAGCAGGTGAGCATTGAGTTCAAACAGGTTGAAATCTGCACTTCTCACAAAGATCTTCGCCAACAACCAGTCGTACTCAGAATCAGTAGGAACAAAGATCGGGTTGTCCTCTGCTGGTTTCTGCTTCAGCTGCAGAAGAAGAAACAAACATGTTTTCATTCATTCATTTGATCTATTTGTTAATGCGGACCATGGTAAATGTTGCTTATTTGTATTGTATGCCCTAATTTGATGTATTTTTTTTGCACTCACGTGTGATAGTGGACATCTGAGGATATCCTGCCAAAGAGACAAGGCTAAGCTTGTCTCAACTTATAGTTACATCTTTACCCTGAGCTGTTTTAGTAATAGCGACTCTAATCTAGGACTCCCCTTCCTGTGTTCATCACATCTGTGCACTGGCCTCTTTCTAGACTGTGAGTGAGGAGGGTAGAAAGGTGTTTGAATCATGACGTAAAAATGTTGGTATGAATAAGAAACTAAAGTTACAAGAAATAATTTCTGAAGAACCAGAAATATCAGTCATATTAACAATTATTTTTATTTTAATAATTTAATCCATTTTCATTAAATATCAGGTTCAAAGAGTACCTTCTGAGCTCCCTTCTCTGCCATCTGAAGCCAAGGACGGGTTAGACTGAAATATCATTGTGCTGTCTTAAAACTTTGGCTATTTTGCACTTTTAAAGCTAAAGATTACACATTAAAGTGTTCAGATTTGAATTTAGAGGGGAAAAACACTGAGTTGTTAAAAAAGAGATCCATATTTAAACAGTTCATGAAATAATTCTAAAACAGTAAGAGAACACAAAGAAAATCACATATGAATGATTGGTAATTACACATTTACTGCTTTTATCTTCACATTCTGATTACATACATTTAGTTTTAAGTCATTTACAGTACTCGCATCACGGCCATTAGAAAGGTATTGTTCAGCAATTATTTTTGCAACAAAGCTATCTCTGTGTAACTATGACTTCAGGAAAAGTAAGGGGTAAGTTGGTGCACTGTTATTGCAGTTTAATAATTGCAGTTAGAAATAGCTGGGCAATTCAATGGAATGAGCATTATTTCCCACTGTAAATAGTACAATAAAGAACTATGTGTGAATAACTGAAAGGGACTTCTACCTCCTATCTCTAAGGCTGAGTTCAGACACACTTCAGAGGAAGGTCATTTCCACCATTTGTGTCAACAATCTTATTTTTTCAATCTCTATCCACAGATCCTGGTCAAAGGTGAGGGTAGAAACATATCTTCCTTTTCAGCCTCAGCTCGGTCTTTACCACAACATTTGCATGGTATGTGTGGCATTTACATTACTGCAAATACTGCATGATCAGTCTTGTCAATCTCCAGCTCCACTCGCTCATCACTCATGAACAAGACCCCACTTTTCCAGATAAGACTCATGGCCTAGATTTGGAGATGCTTCACCATCACATCCCAGTCGCTTCACACTTGGCTCAGTGGCTGGTTTGGGCCCAGTGCTAGCTGGACGTCTTGGCTAGACTGAAGTTCCATGCAGCTGCCTCAGCACTGGAAATGCTGAACGTGGTCCATTTGAATACAATGTCCCCTGCTTCCCTCTGAATGCTCCCAGCATACCTTTACTGTACATTTGGGCATGCAAGGCCTGTCCAGTATCTTCCCCTGCAATCTGATACAACTCGCCAGCAGGTTGCA
>VUQS01035720.1:3408-22461 GCA_015108495.1 Heterochromis multidens
TCAAAAATGCTGTATTTTATTTATATCTCACACTACTATTGTACATAGGTTTGACTTTTATTATATATTTCCCTAGAATGTGTCCTTTATCTTTCTTAA
This sequence comes from Heterochromis multidens, assembly GCA_015108495.1. Lineage (NCBI taxonomy): Eukaryota > Metazoa > Chordata > Actinopteri > Cichliformes > Cichlidae > Heterochromis > Heterochromis multidens. Next base: position 3,508 of record VUQS01035720.1, read on the forward strand.
TTCTTAATTCTTCTTAATTCTTCCTTACAGTAAGGTGAGAGAGAAACAGTTTTTCGACTCTCCTGTATGTCCTGTACATGTAACGGATTGACAATAAAAAAATCTTTGAATCGTATGTAGAATAAAACTTTTACTCTGTTGCTTTGGATCTTTTTAATGTGCAGGGATATCTTTTTGGAATATTTCTGGACAATGAGGGTCAGCAAAGCTGTTGGGACAAAACAGAGTAAAACATGAAAAATTGTCAAGGGGTATGATGGCTTACGAGGAACAAATTATGGGTTTACTTGTCTGAATTTGCACCTCCTCTGGTCTGCAAATCAGTAGACAAAACAAAAGAAACAACACCAAAGGGGTGTTGGCTTGAGTAACGTTTTCCTTCTGAAATAAGAAAACCACTCCAACGTAACAAAGTAAAAGCTTGTTTACTAACAATGAAAATGCTGTCAAAATATGTGTTATTTAAAAATGTGTTATGTCGTTAACAATAATTAGTAAAAAAAAAAGTGTAGTAACATTTTTGATTACATTTACAACAAGGCGAGTAGTAACCTAATAGATTTTAAAGGCCTTTCTAAAACTGCTGGTTTATGAAACTCCCTTAGATGCCAGCAGGACTTTGTGCCTTTGACTTCACTCTTTACAGGATTTTGAGCCTTTCCAGTAGTTTTAAAGGGTCATTGTGGTAGTGTGACTCTACAAATTTGAGAAAGTCACTACAAGAAGGAAATGGACAGACAGAAAAGATGAAAAAGTCACCTTTGCAGGCAGTGGTGTGTAAAGGGCTATATTGATATTTTTTGAAAAAAAAAATAAAAGAAACAAACAAAAAGAAACAAAGACATAACATAACTTAACACTGGTAAAGCTGATTCCATAATTGTACTTTTGCTCAGGTGTTCAGCTTCTGAAACAGAATCAAAACCATCAAAAGAAGAAATTATCTTGCAAAATACATAAAAAAATATCTAAGATGAATGATAAAAATATGGAAGGAAAATGTATTTATTTTCAGATATAGATCCAAAATAATGTCAAAACAGATACTGAGTCACTGCTCACAGATAAGTCATAGTCAATATTTGAGTGTGGCATTGTCCGTAGAATATATGTCTGCAGAACTTAACAAAATTAGGTTCAGAGTCTTTTGTCATGTTCACTTTCTCTCTCAAATCAAAATTCCATTCTTTTACTACCTAATGGATAAGTTAATGAGTTGTACTCAGTGTCAAGAGAGATCTTATCTGAACCAAAACACACTGGATCTATTGAACAATTCACAATAATTCTTTTTTTTTTTAATTTAACTTTTCACCGTGCTACATAAAAGAAACACATTACTCTCCACCAGTGGGTTGTTATTACTGAATGTGAATTTGAAGCCAGTGATTCATTAAATTTATTAATTATTTTGGATATTTTATAATTTTAAAGAATAAAACGACTCTTGTTATATGTTACTCCATGTCATTTACTCACTGTCCAGATGTTAAGAAGACAGTGGCATTTTAGACATCTTATGGGGACACATCCTCCCATAATACTTCCTACTGTATATTGGATCCTTAGCATCAATCACATCACCTCTACTCCCCAGTGGTTAGTGTGTCATTTGTCCTATTTCCCTCTGCTGTCTTTCTTTCCCCTCACCCCCAGTGGGTCACAGCAGATGGCTGCCCATCCCTGAGTGTAGTTCTGCTAGAGGTTTCTTCCTGTTAAAAGGGAGTTTTTCCTTCATACTGTTGCCAAGTGCTTGCTCACGGGGGGTCGTCTGATTGTTGGGGTTTCCTCTCTAATAATGTAGGGTCTTTACCTTACAATATAAAGCGTCCCAATATAAAGGCGGCTGTTGTGATTTGGCGCTATATAAATAAAACATATAATATTTATTTCTATATATTTCATATTTAATATTTAACCATAATGTTAATCTACACATACCAAGGTCTCAGTCATGCCAAATGTAAACATATTGCACTTTTTTAAAGCTTTTTTAAAGCTTGTATTTGTTCACACTAATGGGAGTGGTTGGTTGCACATCTGTGTAGGTTGCAAACCCATAATCCTTCACTTTGTCTAGGCAAAAAGCTATGCAAACACATACAAATGCAGTCCCCCATTAGTCACTGACCACTGATCGAAGGTGGTAGTCAAGTCACTGGGAGCAATTTGGGGTTCACTGTCTGGCTCAAGGACACTTTGACGTGTGGACAGGTTGAGCTTGTACAAATGCACATTCTTGATGTAAAAGCTTGCGGACTCATATCATGATCACAGCCTGTCCCATAATTACCTTTCTGGTGTGTATTTTGCAGTAGTGTCTGTCCGTCAAGATTGCTTGACAGCTTGAGCTGTGATACTGTTAGTAATGAGTGTGCTTCTCTATATATAGCTTGGCTGGTGATAACATCAGCTTTCTTGACTGTGAGAATCAAATGGTTTTGATTCTTCCTTTAATTGACAATCACATGCTCACTATTTTATGTGCCAGGACATAGGCTACTCTAAACATGTGGACAGCAAACGTCTGCCTATCTTACACACAAATACATGTGTACAGCTCATTTGTGTGAGCTGTACACATGCTGCTTTACTATAACAGGGTTCAGTACTGAATGAATGGTAAGCCATGTGGTCGATGTATCCATTTGTATGTGTGGATGTGCCGATGTGTATAAACAGATGTGTTTAAACAGAAGATTATGTTGGATATGTCAGACTCTATTGCATTGTGTCAGGTTGTTCAACTGTTTCACCAGATAACCCTAACTTTGCCATTCACTCTTCAACAGGGAGATAATTAGGCCTAGCTCAATGAGTCTCTGATGAGCAGCTGATTGCGTGATTTTACCATGTTCTAATCTTTGAATTTTGTTTTATCTGATTTTTTACCTTAAATCTAAAAATTAAGAATAACAGTCTTGCCCAACCTGGATTTAAGTGTTTTATTATTGATCATCATTCCTTTCTGATACAATAAGGGACAAATTTAAACAAATGGTGCAGAAACTTTTTAATTCCCGTGTTTCAGCAAATGATTAAAACCATTAGTTCAAAAAGAAGAAGCAAAGGTGAAATAGAGCAGAAAGTCCATTGTAATCATTCATTACACTGAAGAATTGGTGTACACCTTTCTAAGCACAATGGGTCATAATAATCAAAGTAGGTCAAACAATCAAGTAGCTCTCTAAAATGTAATAGGTATTTATGGCCAACAATTTGGATTAATAACATTAACTTTTACTTCCAATTTCACTTCAAGCTCCCCTCACTGTGGAGTGGAGTTTGAAATCTGTGTCAGGCTGAGTTCGGCAGTCCCTCTCTGTATAATTAACATGACATAGCCAGCTGGAGTTACAATAAATATGAATTGTGGCCTAAGTGGCCAGAAAACTCACAAATATCATAAAAGTATTCCTTTAAAGCCATAAAATACAATCAAATGAGCTGTTACATTGCTGGTACAATAAGTCATTAAGCTTAGCAAAAGTCTATATAATCTGTAGTTGAAACCTAATGGCTCAGTCATACTAGAGTAAAATAGGGTGGACTGTATTTAATTTTTTTTAGATTCAGCGACCAATTGCAAGTAGTTATGGCAATCACTCTCACACAGATTGGTGAAGGTTTGAAAATAATGCCATCTAATCTAATAACAGATTGCCAAGACTTTGCAATCAGTCTGAGTCAGACTGCACCGATGAGCAAAACAACACGTCTCCTTTCAACAGGGAACTCGACTCTACTGGTTGCCAACTGACAACTTGCAACAGATGGCAATAGGTTTGCCATAGATGACTGCAGATTTGCAATTTCCACTGACTGATCACAGTTAATTGCCATATTAACACAAACAGATTGCTTGTTATTGCCATGTAATTGACCCAATTCAATTGCAGACTGTTAGCAAACTGCAGACTGATAGTAGACTCACTCTGTCTTATTTGCTGTCTTGATGCACTAAAGCTGGTTTGAAGATGGCAACTGACTGCAAGTGGTTGCAGACTTGTCTTCAAAGCAGCCATTTCAAAGGCAACAAGATCTGGTCTGCAACCACTGTTTTTCCTACTGTGACTGTAGCATAAAGACCTTTTCACATAGGAAGCGGCACGCACTGCGCTCTGAAACCCATTCTTTTCTATTGCTTGTACAGTGCAAAAACGGTTTCCTGCTGTGCCGAGCAAAGCACAGCACAAGCACGCCAGCGAGGAGTAGTGTGACAAAGCACCATGCGTGACCAAGAGAAACAAAGCCTACAGTGGCACTAAGTTGTGGAAACATATTACCACTGAATTGGGCATGCCAGGTTTGTTTAAACAGTGAACAGTGAGAGATACATGTTTTGAAATGAAAGGGAGCGGCGCATCTAGTACACATAGAGCAGGCCCCAAAAAATGATGTACAGACAGAGCGCAGCGCCCAGCGCAACACAAAATTTGGGCCAGCTAGCGGCCGCTTCCTATCAGTATTTTATATATATTATATATATATATAATATACTATTGATTGATTTTTTTCTGTATGATTTAAGAGTGCAGCATGAGGCTGTAGTGTAAAAATAAATAAATAAACATTGTTTTCTTCGGCAACAAACCAAAGTGTTGTTAAAACATATATCATAACATATATCAACATATATCATAGTTATTCTTATTCTTATTCTTATTAAATTTCTTAAGTTGTGTTATTACAAGTAAAATACAATCACTAAGAAAGTTAAATGAAATCGTAGACTGACGATAAGTGATTTTAGATCATAATTAGACTCCTAATTACAATTAATTTCTGTTTGGAGGAAAATTTCTAATTGAAACTGATAGATTTGACATTAATAACTTGTGAAAGTTGGTCACTGTCACTGAGATATTACATAGGTTCTTTGTCAGGGAAATATCTGTTATTTTTATTATTTTTGATAGAGACATCAAATTCCTCTGATACATTTTAAGCTTGTGTTTAAACTTCTTTTCCCTGTTGAGTTTTTAGGAAAGGCTGATGAAATGGGTGAGCCCAGAGGTTTAAGAGGTCTCAATTTGCCAGTAGTTCTTGGATTTAATTTTTCAGTGTTTGTTGGTTGGTTTTGAAAATTTTGTAGAATGTGGCTTTGGGAACTCCCAGGGTCAGAATATGGGAGCAAAATGCAATAAATGCTCTGGGCTCTAAAATGTGCTTGCAAGCACAGTATATGTTGTATAAAGCGCTTTGAGTGCTCCGGGAGAGTAGAAAAGCGCTATATAAGAATCAGTCCATTTACCATTTAAATGTGGCCTCATTTTAAGTCAGAGTACTTGGACAAGGCTTTTTTTTAAAGATATTAATTACTGCAACACAGAGCTTCTGTCTTTTTACCATATAACTACTCTGTAAGAGTGTAACTTGGTCTTATTAAAATGTGACTCTGAGCGAAAAATTTGTTTTTAAAGCTTACTGTGTGTGACAATGAATAAATTATGGTCATTCTAAAGGCTAAGTATTATGATATTGAGCTTAACTTGGTCTTTTAAAGTGCTGCTACTGCAAAAGTGACCTTATATTGCTCGTTTACACAACACAATTATCCTAACTATAAAAAGCAATATTTTGTTGAATTGGGCAGAAATCCACAATTTCAAAAGATATACAAAACACGCAATCAGTCCCTGATGTTGACTGATGTCCAGTGTTTTCAGAGTTTCTTTTCAGACGGTTAGGTGGCACTTTTCCCTGTATTTTTATAACTACAATGGAAACATGACATTTTCTCCTGGACTCTCCCTATAAAAGGTCCTTTTTGTCTCTGACTAAATCCAGATGGGACAATTGTATAGATGGTTACTGGAGTAACATAATTATGATCAAACATCTGTATTTTCAATTTTGTTCAGATCTGCCATTTTTAGTTTGCTATTGTCCTGAATTGAATCAATTTCCAAGTAGTCCTGTGCAAAAACTGCAGAAAATATTTTTTTTTCATCATGCCAAAAAGACAATAATAATTGCTAATTTGAATAGAGATGCAATCATTTAGATGGAATAAGAATCGATTTTTCTTCTTATACTCAATGAAGCACACACATAACTATGGTAGTATTCCACCAATAACAAATTAACATCTACTCTCAAATACTCAAAGGCAAACATTTAGTATAATTTTACATTTCATATGAATTAGAGTAATAACTTACAATACTCAGCTTGTGAAAGACTAAATAAAGCACACGTTAATAAAATAAACTGGGACTTTTTTGATTTGCATGGAGATCTTGCTGTATGATTCTGCTGTTTCTTTCTCCTTTTCTGTTGTTCCATGAGAGCTCACTTGACCATATTTATTATTTAGTACTCAGGGTTTCTGCTCTCTTGGGATTGGCTAATTGTATAAATGCCTGCTGCAGCACCAGTGGTAATTAACGGATTGGTCTGACTTACTGTGTCATTACATCTTCATTGACTACTGATAGGTAAATTAATTAATTAAATTATTCAGGCATACCTATTTTTGCTGTTCTCTGAAATAAATATATTAATGAAAGCTAAACAAGATACAGCAGTGATTCCCTAAGGGACCTGCTTGCCATCAAATTGTTTATGTGTGTACTTTTAGAAAAAGAGAAAAACAAAAGAAAATAACAAAAAATAAGCACACTGCTGAAGCTTTTGTACTGTTAGACTATGTTACTCTTATGTTTAGCTTTTTTGTAGGTACCAAGCAATGTGTGAAAGATTGTTTCCGGATTCATTTGTTATCCCTGTCACAGTTCTCAATTCTATTTTTATTGCAGAATGAAAGAGGTATTTTATGATGATCATACCGTGACTGAAAAAATAACTTTTAGGCTTCTGCATAATATTGTCATACAAGTCCTACGTATGTATTAAATTAACGTCTGAATGTCTAATTTGCTTCAACTGCCCTTAAAGGTGGCTGTGGAAGACATGTGAGCCTTTGATTTTTCCTGTAGAGTACATCGGGTTATCTTCAAAATATTATGTTAAAATATGCAGCCATCATAGCATCATATTCCCCATGAATTAAGCCACACAATAATCAAGTCATTTCACCGTGTTTGGCAAGAGACATTGTGTGTTAGAGAAGTGTTTTCCAGGTATCATGGCATCTAAGCTGTCAAAGGCCCATCATGACTTCCAACCCCTTCCACTACACACAATCTCCCTTCAAATCTGATTTACCATAAGCCCAAATTTCTGAACACGTCGCTACCTCTCACTAGTAGTTGCTGTAATAATTAAGTAAGTGTTATTGTATCATTAAAGTAATGCTTTTAGTATGCAGTTTATATTACAGATTTCTTGGCAATTTGTTTTCCAGTATTATTTGAATGGACACTGAAGGTGGACGAAATGGAAAGCCTAACATTTTGACAATGCAGACTATGCAACAAAAATACTGGAAAGTGAGAAAAAATGAAAGAAAATGTTACAATCATATGTTCTCCATTATGTGTTTAAAGTTAAATGCTTTCCAGCCTTCTCTCCAACCTTCTTAAAACATTACCCTTTGCAGTTTTGAACTGTTTCATCAGAAATGTTAAAGCCTGGACGATTACCACATTTTATTCTTTCTTCTAACAGTGAAATACTGTTCAGCAAGGTGAAGATCAGAAGAAATCTTGTCTAGGACTGATTGTTGCAGGCTTGCAAAATGATAAAGGAACTCTTTGTTTCATTATTTAGTTGTCTGTCAAAACAGGCAAGAAAAAAAAAAGGAAAAACAAAATTATTGTCTAAATAGCATTCTTGCACTACAAATGAGGCACAACAAATGAGGCACGGGCAGTTTTGGATTGAAGTAATCATATGGTAACCAATTAAAATACTTCTACTTAGGAACAAATGCATTTGAGTTTGATGATTACATATGTGTCTCTAACACTTTCAAACACTGGAAGTACACTGATAATGCATGCTAATCAAAGAACATTATTTTCTCCAAACAACACAAAATAACTTGCAAAACTTTTATCCACTTTGTGTTTCTGTGTGTGTGTGTGTGTGTGTGTGTGTGTGTGTGTGTGTGTGTGTGTGCGCGTAAGTGAGGCATCATCACCAACATGTGAGTTAGAGGCAGGGTGTTAATTACTAGTGTGTCTCACTAATAGACTCAGAGCATTAATGCAATCAGCCTCAAAACCAATTAATTCAACATCTGCTCTGATCAAATTTGCCTCTGCCATGTTTTGATGATGTATCCACACACAATTATTCCCTTAATCTGAAGAGAACAATTAGTCTTTTCGCCATGGTGGTGCCATCTAATTATCAGATATCGCTGAACCGAATCACAGAAGTCCAAAACTTTTTTTTTGTTGTTGTTGTTTTTTAATAGATGCATTTCTGTGTTTTTCTTTTTTTTTTTTTTTCCAATAAGCTTATCATATCACATTAAGGGCTGTTTTGTGAGAATCTAGCAATGTTTATATTGTTTCTTTCACCTATTAATAATATAGTAATACTTTTCCACAATTAAATATTAATTTTTGTTTATGTTCTTTTCTTAGCTTTCACTCTGGGCATGTTTTTCTGTTTTACTTGTCTGACACTAGACAACCATCCAATCTCCTGCTAAAATTAGTTTTCATTCTTGTTTCTTCTTTTTGTGAACCTCACATTCTCTCTCAGCTTTTTTTCTCCTTTTGTCCTCTCTTCCTATAATTTTTTTTATAACTCTTTCCTTTAACTTTCTGGCTTTTCACTTCCTTACCACATTAGTTTGCATTAGTGCATTAGTTTTATTCCTCCATGCAGTCCCCATTCCTCAGATTTGTTCCTCTTTTATTTTTTATTCCTTTCTCTTCCTATTATAACTCTTTTGTTACATTTTCACATATCTTTACATCTTCAGTCCATCAAATTCTTTAATCCAATTTTATCATCACTAATATTTTTTTTTTGTTACTGATATGATAAACTTTTCCTTTTGTCTTTCCTTTTCCTTTTCCTTTTTCTCTTATCCCTGATCATTTTTCAAAGAATCTGTGCCCCACACCCTGCCTTTGTCTTTTGTTTTGTTTTTTTTCCCATTATTGTATGTGCCAAATCTGTCCACACACTCTAACTCACTATATGAACTGTATGACTCTATATAAGTGCATCCGCTTATAAAGTGAATTACAATATAAGGCTGGCCTTGTTTCATAACTTTCATAAGGACTGTGTATGGACTGGGCACCCTCAGGTGCACCATAAATCAGCATTATTCTCATTGTTAGGCACTGTAAGACACAAATGCACATTGAGTGACCCACACATACCTATATAGTGGTACTATGATGGGCATGTGTGTTGACAGTATGTCACCTATGGTGCCATAAGTCAGTGTATGTGTAGTACAGGTTGATTTAGATAGCTAGTCTAAATGCTAAGTCCCAACACTCACTCATAGGCTGTGACAGCTGCTGCATGAGCGCCACAGAGAAACTCCTATTAATCAAAGGCCAATCTAAAGTAATCTAAACCAGACAAACATCAAGAACTGTGAAAGTGTCACCAGACTGAAGCATTATTACTTTCTCTTTTTTTCTCTTCTCTTCTCTTTCTCTTTCACTTCTCCTTTTTCTTTGTTTTTTTTCTTCCAGATTTTTTTGGAAGACAATGTGTCTCACAAAATTCACTCTACAACTACCAGGATGATCAGTGCAGAATGACAATGGACTGAATAAATTACATGCAGAAGAAAATGAATAATCATCCCTATAATTTTGTAAAAAAAATGTTTTAAACATTTTTTTTTTTGAAAAGTAGACTATTCATCATTTTGCACATCAGCCACAGTCATCTGTTAAAACCAGTGATTAGAGGGAGATAACAGCTAATCTAGATACACATGAGCAGCAAAATTTCCAACACCTGGCAAACTTTACATTAATCTCATATTTCCTAAATTTAGTTAAAACTGTGTCAGAAAGATGGTTTCAAATCATAGTTTGCAGTTGTACTGATGCTATGATACATTGCCAGTGTACTGTACATTTTTCTAAATACTGTACTGTACATACAGAGGTGATGAACAATAATACCTGACCCATTTTCAACAAATATTGAACAGAAAAAACTTCATAAATGTATAATTTATTGTATGTTTAGAGCATGAATACCATTCTGCCCTGAGGTGTTGCTCCTGTTTTGTCCATTTCCTGTAGTTTTTGCTTGTCAATACATAAGGGGGCTGTACCATCTGTGGGGAGATGTTTACTTTCACCTTGTTTTCTCTCACACTGTTTCAAGCACAGGTAAATACATAGAACTTTACACAAAGCACAACAAATAGGAATATTGTTTGATGACCCGTCTACTAGTTGCTGCTGTGGCAAGAGTCATTTCTGGAAAGAGACACTGAGCCATGGTGGATCAGTCGGGGTAGACTTGAGACGGAGGATTGCAGAGGTTTGAGAGATTTGAATGTGAGAAATGTCATTTCATGTGCAGTTAATGTTAACCAGTTGATTACAGATTTGCATTTCCATCTAAGCAGACTGATTGCAGCAACAGACAATAGTGCGAATCTGATAGAAAGTTGAGATAGTGAGAGTCGGGAGAGTTATCGTTAACAGTTGTAGAAAATAAAAACCTTAATGCTGGATAAACTAAAAAAAAAAGTAAATAATGGTAATTTCACTGTCTGGCCCACTTGGAAGGTAGCCAGAGCCTGTTCTGAAAAAACTCAGGCCACAAGTAGCTTCTTTATTGAATATAAGTGAAAACAGGAGCTCAATATAAGCTTTAATATTTTGATATACTGTATTTTGTCATGACAACAGATTATATTTCCATTGCTAATCAAACCTATAGCCTTTTACTGTTGTTTTTTAAAAAGAAAAAAAAAAAGCAACTTCCAACTGAGCCAACAGGGGTTTACACACAGTAAGATACTAGTACTGATGTGGCTACAAATGAGCAACAGCAAGTAATCAAATCAACTACCAATGGGAGTGAAGGATACTGTTGAATGACACGTTCATTTGGGAAACATACAAGACAGCTATGTACGCAACGAGACTGTCCACTAGCAACCAACTAAAAGCTAAAAAGCGACGGGTGATGAGTAAATTGCTTTATATGTGGAAAGGTCTTTAAATGATAAAAGCTATTTAAAAATGCATTCCAGCCACAGGGGCCACATTGGCTTAGGTGAAACCTCTCTGTATTACAGAATTGTTTTTGATATTAACTGACTTTAATTCACCCGATAACCAGTAGTATGTTTTGTCTATCTGAATCTAAGACTCTTTGTGCCTTTTTTTTTTTTTTTAAATGAACCTTGACTGTTAATGAAGATCAATTGTAGCATCCAAGCTAAGAGTTAATGTAAATGAATATTTCTCCAAGCTTCAGTATTTAGCCATCTTGTACACCGTTACAGTACAATACAGCTTTATGAAAAGAATTTGGTAGGACACCTTTTCTCAAAAATAGTCAAATAGTCATCATCATATAGCCATCGTCTTTTATTCCAAAACAGAAACCCTTTTCTTCTTTAAACACAGATAATGGAGTTTGATGAAATCCTTCATAAATATGTTACTTCCATTCCCTCATGTTTATGCATGGATACATGAATAAAAAGAGGAAAAAAAAAACATCTGTTTTTTACTTTGCTTTTGTGTCTGATTTCAAGAATGAGAAAATGCTATATATTTACACCTACAGGCCAATGGCCACTCTTTCAGTGATGAGGACGTACACATCCTGGACAGGGAGGAACGCTGGTTTGAACGGGGAGTCAAGGAGGCCATTTACGTGAAAAGGGAAAGACCATCTCTGAAACGAGGAGGGGGCCTAAGGGTACATCTGTCACCATCTTACAATGCTGTGATTGCAGCCATTCCCCAGTCTCTGTGAATGGTACTCATGGCCATTGATCAATGTCATTACAATTTGCATACTAATGATCAAGAAACTGACCTCATGGACCATTGTTAGTCAGTGGTGCTGGTTTCAGTCATTATGCAATGTACTTTACCTGGATTATTGAGCATGCATCAAGAGATATGCAATGTACTGTTTATAAGGTTGGGGAAGCCTGCAGTCAGCTGAGACTGAAGAAGTCACCAGGAGGTGACAAAACGTTTCTCCCACTAAAAAATGCTATGTCCAGATGAACAGATTCAACTTTTTGGAAAATTATATATATATATATATATATATATATATATATATATATATATATATATATATATATATATATATATATATATATATATATATATACACACCTATTTCAAGAAATGCATATATGTTGTCATTATGATTTAAAAAGGGCAAACACAATTGTTTGATAATAACCACTAACCATAAATGAAAGAGAAGTTTTTGTATAATCATTCATGTTCTCTGAAAACTTGCCAAAAAAAGCACAAATTCTGCCAGGGTATGTAAACTTATGAGCACAACTGTATATTGCAAATTGAAAACTTCTTCTGTGGGTCTCTATTTTGCTGCTTTTGTATAGTAGATTCTTGTACCGGTTCTACCATTTTTAAGGGCTTTTCTACTGTCAGTGACTGTTTTTCACATCCTGAACTGTGAGTCAAAGAAAAAAAAAAAAGACCTTGCAAAACAGTATTCAGACAGACACACACACACACACACACACACACACACACATACATTTTCCAAGATCATTTGACACTTGACATACTCAGACATAAAGAGACAAGTTAGGATCTCTGATGACACAACTGTCAAACTCACTGTCACAGAAACTTTGAAAGCTATCTGTGTCTGCACAAACACACAGACACAAACCAGCTAGCAACAGAGAGAAACAAGTGGAAATCTTTGCCATGGGCTACAAACAATAAGAAACTAATTAACATTCAGCACCCTGAACACAACCCAAGCCTCGTTCTCTCTCTGTCTCTGTTTCACTCACTTTCTCATTGACTCTTTCTCTCTCTCTCTCTCCCCTATTATTTGTTTTTACCCCCACCCCCACTCTTACTCTCACTGATGTGATGCTTTCACATCACACAAGAGAGACAATGAGATGAAAGAGTATTGTGTGTGTGTGTGTGTGCGCTCATGTACAATGATAACTAGAATAGAACATAATGAGGTACAGTTACTACATGGCTGAGATGACAGCATGCAGCAGGCAACAGCTCTCCCTCCATCTCTCCTTCCATCTCTTTGTCTCTCCCGCCTCATCTGTCTGTCTTTCTCGCTGCTGTAAACAGATGTAGAGTACAACATTGTAACCACAATCCCCCCGGGCACTTCAGGAGACTCTCACTCATGAAATCTATCTTTTCTCCCCACTCTCTTCCCTTCATTTCTCCCCTCTCATCTCTATCCCTTCTCCTCTGTTAGGCCACAGTGGACTGATTGTGGCTCAGTTGTAATTATGGAGCTGAATGATTTGGCTTGTAGTGCCATTGATGGGTTTGTTGCCACTCTTGTTTTTTGTTGGATCTAAGGGAATTTTATGGCAAGCAACATGCTGCTATGTAGCCTGCACTGTAGCATTCAATCCAAATATCAATCGATAACCTCTTAAGGCCAAATTATCAAACACCAAACACAAAATTTGAGAACGCTGCTTTACATCTTTCTGCATGACTGAGTTCTATTAAGGATATGGTAAAAAGGACTTCTATTCAGACACACACTAGTCCACACTCAGTTTCAGCCTGCTGTAGGAGGACTATTTCAAGAGGCCTTACATTTAACATGTTAAGGCTTTTAACTTGACCAAAAAGCAACCAAAATAGTTCAGGATTTTGTTAAGCTGTTTTGTACCTGATCTGTCACTGAGGTTATTTTCACTTTTTTCACTTGTCCTCTTTCCTACTGTATTACTGTTGTTCTGAACCATCACAGGCTATTTGAGTATTATCAAGTGCAATTTTGTTTCTTACTGTTGAATTGGTGCATGTTTTAATATCAGCAGGGAAACTCAAGATTGTAAGAGTCTCGTAATGATGCCTGACAGGATCACTAGTGTAGGCTACAAGCTTCAAAGTGTGTAAAACTGATTTTTAACATTTCAATACTGCCAGCATGCAGTAATATAGATATCAAACTTTTCGGCAGAAATTCTGGATTATATTGAGTCCAGTGTTATTTTACAATGAGTCTCAGGTTTCTACACCACGCAGAAAGCAGCTCAGGCATAGTTTAGGAGAGAACATTGTTTCACCTAACTTTATTTACAGGTTTGTGACTACAAGTGCCCATCCACTTCCTTGACATCAAGACCTCCACTTAGTCTTTTGTTAGAAAAAAGACAACATTTTTTGTTACTCCACTTCTGAATGGATCAAATATTCCAGTATAAATGTATATGTCCTGAGCTGATGTGCCAAGGGTCAATTTCCTATTAAGTTTATTCTCAGCTACACCTAAGTAGATATTCTGTCTGTCAGCTGAGTGAACTGAACATGTAAAGCAATGCCTTTCCTGCCACTGCTTGTCATTTCAAAGGGGCATCATGCTGGCATGGTGTCCACAGCTGTTATGTGTATGTGCAGGGTTTTGGTTTGTCTAACAAGCTCAGAGAGGTTGATGTATGACTGGCCAGCTCCCATTCCCTCCCCGTTTGATCATGTTGATAGATTGTTGGTCCGTGTGTGTGTGTGTCTGTGCGTGTGTTTGTTTCCATACTATAGATTGAGAGATATATTGGGAGTTTTGTGGGGAATTCCCTAAGGCCTCAACACTTAAACAACTCTTGAAAAACAGTGGTCTGTGTGAGTGGTGCTGAAACAACAGCTGTCCTATACTAGTAGATGTCATTGAGACCTCATCTTCTTTTAGTATGATGGTCTACATCTGTGTAGGCTTTACATGTAATGAACAATCCCATTATATCATTGCCTGTCCTGGTGTTGTGATTTTTGTTTTTTCAGCAATCTGTTCATATCATAATAGGATCTTGTTTGCCATCTCCACTATCTGCAAAGCAGATGGCTCCATGTGGTGTTGTGTAGTCTTACTGTAAAATTTCATTGTTTATTTTTTTTACAGTATTAGTTTAATATGGCAGAATAAAAATTATTTATTTTAAATACATCTTTAAAATCTAAGGCGCTAATAGGTGCAAAAAATGTGGTATGACATATCCATCCATCCATCCATTCTCTTCCGCTTATCCAATCCAGGGTCGCGGGGGGTATGACATATCAGTGTTTCCAAATAAAATGAAAATTGCGAAGGTAATACCACTATTTAAGGAAGGGAATAAACACCTTTTCACAAACTATAGGCCTCTTACAGTTTTCAAAAATCCTGGAAAAACCTTTTAACAGTACATTAGAAAAATTCTTAAATAAATATGATTTAATTAGCCAAAGTCAGTATGGATTCAGAGCAAAGAGTTCAACTTCATTGGCAATAACTGAAGCAATGGAAGCAATAATGAATGCACTGGACAATATGCAGCTGAAATATTTATTGATTTTAAGAAAGCATTTGATACAGTTAATCACTCATTACTACTAAACAAATTACAATTTTATGGTATAAGGGGAGTGGCACTGAGCTGGATCAGAAGTTATTTACCTAGAAGACAACCATTTGTGAAGATGGGAGAATTTACATCTGGGTATATGGAAATTGCTTGTGGAGTCTCCCAAGGGTCAGTATTGGGCCCCAGCGTATTTAATTTATATATTAATGATATGTTCAAGGTTTCTAAATTATCAAAATTATTATTATTTGCTGATGATACTAATATTTTTTTTTCTGGGAATAATTATGATAAACTTATTAAAAATATAAATAATGAATTAAGACAGTTAAAAAAAATGGATGGATAGTAATAAATTATCACTAAATCTTAGCAAAACAAAAGCAATGGGATTTGGTAACTATAAAGTGAAAGATGGGATACAATTACAGTTAGAAAATGAAAAGATTTAAATAGTAAAGGAGACTAAATTCTTAGGATTGAAACTTGACAATAAAATCAGTTGGAAGTCGCATATCAGACAGGTACAAAACAAAAGCATTTCAATCATGAACACAATTAAGCAGGTTCTAGACAATAATTCACTCTATATTCTGTATTGTTCTCTAATTCTTCCGTATTTAACTTATTGTATAGAGGTATGGGGAAATAATTATAAGAATAAGCTAAATTCACTTTTCATATTACAAAAAAGGGCGGTTTGTATCATACACAAAGTTGGGTATCTTCAACATACAAATTTCTTATTTTTACAGTCAAAATTGCTAAAACTTCATGACTTAGTTAACTACAATACAGCACAAATAATGTTTAAAGCTAGAAATAACCTATTAACAGTTCATATTCAAAACCTTTTCACCCAGAGAGATGGGGGTTACATTTTGAGGGGAGATGAGAATTTTAAAGTGCACGTGGTGAGAACTACTAGGAAACGTTTTTGTGTCTGTGTGTGGGGTTAATCTATGGAATGGGTTAGGGGGTAAGCACAAGCAATGTCCAAATATCCACACATTTAAATCAATGTATAAAGATATGAGGGGGATGAGGGGGAGCATTAATCTAATTAATCTACAAGAGGTGTTTTCAATATAGGTATTTCCAATATTATATTAAATATACTCAGGAAGCAGCTGCATAACTACATGACTGAGCTACAAATATGTGAAGGGGGTGGGAGTACATAAGTGTTACTTATTCCCGCTCCTTTTTGAGCACCTGTTGTACTAGAGGACAGTATTTTCATTCCTGTATAAATGCTCTATTTTGTATATACATGTATGTACGCATATGCGCAAAATAAATGATCAATCAATCAATTCAATTCAATTTAATTTATATAGCGCCAAATCACAACAACAGTCGCCTCAAGGTGCTTTATATTGTAAGGTAAAGACCCTACAATAATCAAAGAAAACAATCAATCAATGTTTTGCCAAAGGTCAATTTAACATGTAGTTAAAATCAAACCATTAATCCAATGATTACAAGACAACGAAGTCTACTACCTGCTGTCTTGTAAGAGACAAAAACAGTCAGGCAAACTGATCGCAAGTGGAGTCTCGGGTAATGAGGATATGTGTGGCTACACACATTCTGCTCACTGTGATAGATTTTTTGTTTGTGGTGAGATTTCTGTCTATGACTGAGCTGCTTGTAATAAATTTTATTCCTGAAGTCATGAGAAGATGTATAAAGCTAGTACAATTAAACCTGAAAAATATTATATGAATTACAAAGAATTGCTCATTTTAGTCCCTGGTAGATAGTTTGAAATATCTTTGTCTTTATCTTTACCAAGCAACCACATGCATAAACTACCAAAAAGAAATGTAATTAATAAGTCTCCATGTTTCAAAATACATTTTTTATGGTTTTATTATGGATCACCAACAATCAGTACTACCCTAGAATAATAACAACCCACAAGTATCATGTCATGCTACATTTAAAGATCAATTTTTAGATGACATTTGGATAACACCAACCATTTCATATCTGGCCATTCAGAATACCTCTAAACACAACCGGTGGGCTTTGTCACATTTAATGATGAATTCCCTGTGGAGAACAGTGCTGACAAACAATGACATCCTATCACAATATAAACAGAAGGCTGATGCCTAAATCACAACATTTCAGAAACAGCAAGGACATATTTTTGTTCATTAGTATATTCAGGTAGTCAGGGTGTGCCTTTACTTGTATTCCCTTTTGTGATTGATATGATTTTAACAAGGGATATCAAATTAAATTGGATTTCACCTCATTAGTGTAATTCATAGGAGTCAGAGAATTCAATATTTTTCATTGTAGATATCCTGTAATTTGGCCATATGTCTAACATGGATAGGTGTACAAACACAGAGAGAAAGCTTTTGACTAGTGTAAGCTAGAACTTTTAAATAAACAGGAGACTAGAAATCTCTCTCCTTAGTATGGCTATGAATGATGAGCACTGCCAGCAGTCATAAGAATATATAGTCATGCATGTTTCCAACACTTGTACAGGTAACATCACAATTTAATTCTGCATGGTGAGCTTCTCATTTATCGCACTGATAGCAAATGAAAGGTCTTAATCTACCGAAAACCAGCATTAATTGCTAAGAACTGTTACACCAGGGAGTTTCACTTGACAGTTATTTTTGTTTTATTCTTTCTAGTCACATTATAAAAAAGTAATTTTCTCACATATGAGATTTCTTGTCTCATCAATACTATATGTATGCTGCACTGCAATGTGATTCAAATCTAAGTTCTAAAATGTTTGATCGGAAATGACACATCTTTTAAAGTTCTGCCCTTCTTTTCTTGTCCAGAATGAGCTCCACTCCTAGATCCCTGTGGTAGTGAAAGCTCTGTTTATTTCTCTTCTATCTTCCACATTCCTCAATCCATACCAATTTAAACAAATCACAAATTGTCTCGAAGCTTGAACTGCTCGTCCTGAACCTGATAACGTCAGACAGAAAATGGACTTTTGGTTTGGTTCATTACTTCTCTGGATTTGTTCCAGTTAGCCTCTGCACTTTTGCCACTGTGACAATATTTTTTTTTCTTTTTTTAGAAATAATTTTTGATCCATCATGAATAACTTCAGTTTTTATGACAAATACATACAGGTGTGTGTGTGTGTGTGTGTCTATCTATATATATATATATATACAGGGTGGGCCATTTATATGGATACACCGTAATAACATGGGAATGGTTGGTGATATTAAAGTCCTGTTTGTGGCACATTAGTATATGTGAGGGGGCAAACTCCCCAAGATGGGTGGTGACCATGGTGGCCATTTAGAAGTCGGCCATCTTGGATACAACTTTTGTTTTTTCAATAGGAAGAGGGCCATGTGACACATCAAACTTATTGGTAATGTCACAAGAAAAACAATGGTGTGCTTGGTTTCAACGTAACTTTATTCTTTCATGAGTTATTTACAAGTTGCTCTTTGTTCACAGCCATTATAAAATGTGTTCAATGTGCTGCCCATTGTGTTGGATTGTCAATGCAACCCTCTTCTCCCACTCTTCACACACTGATAGCA
>VUQS01035722.1:0-10667 GCA_015108495.1 Heterochromis multidens
CCCTAGGGTGGTCGAGAATGACCAAGCTAAGATCCTGTGGGACTTCCAGATACAGACAGACAAACTGGTGATGGCTAACCAACCGGACATAGTAGTGGTGGACAAGCAGAGGAAGAAGGCTGTAGTGATAGATGTAGCTATACCAAGTGATAGCAACATCAGGAAGAAGGAACACAAGAAGCTGGAGAAATACCAAGCTGAGAGAGGAGCTGGAGAAGATGTGGAGGGTGAAGGCAACAGTGGTCCCCGTGGTAATCGGAGCACTCAGGGCAGTAACCCCCAAACTGGGCGAGTGGCTCCAGCAGATCCCAGGAACAACATCCGAGATCTCTGTCCAGAAGAGCGCAGTCCGAGGAACAGCAAAGATACTGCGCAGGACCCTCAAGCTCCCAGGCCTCTGGTAGAGGACCTGAGCTTGAAGGATAAAGACCGCCTGCGAGGGCGAGTGGGGAATTTTTTTAATGTATATACATGTGTGTGTGTGTGTGTGTATATATATATATATATATACACACACATACACACATACACACACAGTATGTGCAGCAAAGAAAAAAAATTGTTATTATTAGTTTTGTGTAAAACAATGGGAAGAAAAAATAGTGCAGGTCGCTGACAATCATAATTACATTTAATAATATATGCCCTGCAGGGCAACACAGTTAGTTATTTGCAATGTGTTAACTGCATGTGTTCGGATTGCGATGACAAATACAATTTACTGGTCAGCACTTACTCAAACTCCTCCTTCCAGGATGAAAGTTCTCTTATGCACCATGATATTTTACTTAATAAAAAAAGGCAAGAAAAAAATCTTAACCAGAGCCAAATAAAGGGATATTAAACTATCTTTATGGTGATATGATGAGATATAACTGCTATTTATTGTGTTGCCAGCATAGATTATGAGATGATATACACAGATAGGTGTGTACCAGGGTTATTATAGTTTTGCATTTTCAAATTTGTTTTTATTTTTATTTAATTTTGACTTTGCTTTTAAGTCATTTAGTTTCAGTTAGTTTTCAGAGCAGGTTTGCTCATTTAAGTTTAAAAATGTTTGGTTTTAGTTTAGTTTTTATTAGTTTCAGTGCTAGTTTTAGTCTTTTTAATCATTATTATATGGAGGGCAAAGGTTTGATTTAGGAAAATCAGTACGTTTATTACAATAAAAACACTTAATTTTTTGAAAGCAGTTGACTCTCAGTTTTGTAGACATCAAGAGTCTCAATATACATGTCAAAGCCTCATCAGGCAAGTTGTGATAACTAATAATAGTAACTAATACTTAAACTTCCTCTATATTTTTATTTTATTTTAGTTAGTTAGTTTTCCAAGTTCCTAAAATCATTTCAGTTAGTTTAAATTTTTTTCAAAAGTCTAGTTCTTATTTTTATTTTAGTTAATTCAAATGTTTTTTCACATCTAATTTTAGTTTTTAGTTTAGTTTTATTTAACTACAATAACGTTGCTGTGTACACACACAATTGCTACATCCAATAGAAACCTCTAACTCTGTCTGGTTTATAACGTCCTCACTACACACTGACCATGTCCAGTGCCACTGTTCTCCACATCTCCAACACACAGGCATCCCTGGTCAAACTCCTCCCCCTCGCCAAGTACTGCTGACCACCAATCACGTGCCTTGAACAGAGACATGCTGCCTCTAATTGGAGAGAGAGGAACACAGAAGAAGTGAAGGGTTAGATGTCGTGAACGAGAAATCAGCATAAAATGTTCAGTTAATCAGTTTCACTGTACTTTGTGGTGCAAAATATAATTTTTCCAGAAAATAGCCATCCCAAATGATTATAGGTACCAAAACATTTAAGATGTTCAGATGAGCAAACAGACAGAGCAAAGTATGCAACCGCAAGGCATTAACTTTCTACAGTATCAACTCCTATTCACTGAGCGGCTCTAGGTAGAGCAGTGGAAAGGTTAAGGATTTTCCACAAGAGCACCACCACCGCAGATATAAAGAAGGGGTAAGCACTACTTATTCACAACATCAATCCACCATCTCTTTGTCTTTATAGAAGCACTCAGACCACAAAGGTGGAGCTTGGGTCTTTTGCATAGTGACAGCTTGGACCTCTGTCCAATCTGTCCAATCTATCCCCGACCCCAGGAAGCCCCTACTCCTCTGCGCATCGCACTCACAACTGCAGCCAATGACAGAGAAGGAGACCAGTCACATGCCCTCAGGATTGTGCCTGTGAGCATGGGGGGGGGATAAGGAGGTGTATAGTTGGGGGCAAGCAGCTTTTCTACTTGCTAAGTGCTGAGCAGGTGGAACAGTTAATCCATACGAAGAGAATCCGACCTATTCACAGTGCACTGCCATGCAGGAAGGGGAGGCTGTTAAAGGAATATAGTGCCAAGTCATTTCATAAAGAGCAATGTTTAAAGGGTTATTGGAGGGGGGCAGTAAGAGAGTAATAATCTGATCAGTATTACTCTATCATCACAACAACTTACAGGCTTACAGTATCATCCTGTGGCTATTTGCATGGCTTTGTGCTGCTTCACTGGCTTTCCTTTGGGCGATCTATTGCTCATCAATGCATCCAGCTTAAAATATATTTTTGGCTTCCTTCAGTTACTGTTAATGAGTAACTTTAAACTCTTTGTTAAACAATTCTGTTTATTTTTGTAAATGACACTTTAAATGATGTGCAAATATCAAACAGATAATAATGGAAAACCCAGTTTTGGCCGGTCCTTTGAAATGGTTTAAAAATCTAATTCGAGTCTCATTCTTTGTTTTTGACTTTCATGGGTCTTAAATGTGATTCAGTCCATCACTGAAAGAACAGAAAGAAAACTAAAATCAAAGAGTAAATGAGCCGTTCTTAGTCGGCTAAAGTTTGAATACTCTTAGATTTTAGTACTAGTACACGAATATCCACCTGTGGATACTGCTTCACACCCACAGGGACTCTTGTCTGGGTAACAACCTCCTCCATGTCTGCACGATAAAACACACATTCAAGAACGGTTTGAAGTCGTTGTGAACCTGCACAGGTGAATTACCTGCACAGGTGACTTACTCCGGAACTACAGTCAAGCCGCTGAATTAACTGTAGCTTAGCCAGCTAATCAGCTGGTTACGCGCTAGCAGCTCAGAAACAGGTCGCTGCTGTTTCCACAGTTTCTCCTCTGATAACAAAACGTCTTTGTTTTTGTTTCGGGTACTTCTCACCTTCACAAGAACGAGCCAGTCCGAAAAATGTCGAAGATTCGTTACTTCTCGTTCACACAAACATCACAGTTCTCAACCTCTTGCTTGCAGCCATCGTCCTGTTGTCATGGCACTGACGCTCGGCGGAGAAGCCGGGGGTTAGTGCGCAGGAACGGAAATAGAAGGGTTGGTGGGTAGCTGGGAAAACGAGTTTTTAGATGACAAACCCTTCAAAACCCCTCGGTAAAAGTTCCGCCACTCAGCAGCGATTCTGAAACACCTTCTGGCAACTACACGTTTTTTAAAGCATTATCTAAATTAACTACTTAAAAACTGTACGTATAGAATCTATAAATAAATCTATAAATCTAAACAAAATAATTAAAAGTTTATTAAATGTGCACAAAACAAATGTTTTAGGAGCTTTTTCACTGGTAGTTATTCTTCTGCCACCATCTCTGTGACTGTGGCATCTCTCATATATTTAAATTCAGAATTCTTAGGGTGCTATTTTAATTATTTTATTTATATACTGTATGTTTTATTTCTTTTCTTGCAACATTTCTTGAAATATTTTTGCTTTTTGCTTATTTTAGTAAGCATGCTCTATTACGACTTGTTGCATGAATAACAGTCTACATTTAAAATTACACTCGGTTTGATATGTAAAATAAGTATTTTATTTATTTAAGTATTTTAAAAATATAAAATCTATACATTGTATGACATCGGAGTATGTGCTGATGTATATTACAGTATATAGTTCGTTATAAGAAGAATTGCACAAGGCCGTAAAGTAGTATGTATTAATGTGATATTAGTTATTAATTATGACATCACATTAATTAAACTTCCTAAAGAAGTTTAATACTTCGAGGTTGGGATTCTTGGATCTTGTACTTATAAGTGAGACTTCAGGTCAAAATATTAAGGGCTCGTCCGGGATTTGAACCCGGGACCTCTCGCACCCTAAGCGAGAATCATACCCCTAGACCAACGAGCCACAATGAGTGACGTGGCAGTCATGACTTTTAGATTATAATGATGATTATAATGATGCTTATAGTAAGACATATACCGTTATTAGTGGCTCTTGACCATCAAAGTGCTATTTTTACAGACGGTTTCCAGCACTGCATGGGAACTCTTTCTTCCAATCTCAGCAGGAGAACTCTCCTAGTAGGATTTTTATAATCTTTACGTCAGCAAAGGATAACATAGCAAGAAAATCAAAAGTTTCCAATAAATTAGGGCTCGTCCGGGATTTGAACCCGGGACCTCTCGCACCCTAAGCGAGAATCATACCCCTAGACCAACGAGCCACATCGATACAACCTGGAATGAGTTTTTCTGGGATTCAAATATGCCACGTTGGCTACATGTACAATTTGCAGCTGCCTCTTATAGTTTGTCAAATGTTCGCTCCTTGTGAATGGCGCCATCTGCAGGACGTTCTGTGGTACTGCAGCCAAATCATGACAAATCTGTAACTGTCAACATGAGCAGTCCATGGTCTCAAATATTGTCTTTGTATGTATGTTGCAACGTCATACACAATTTGAAACTAACCCCATTGAAGACAGGCACCATGCACGCATATAACATCACTTCAAAAACCACTGAATGGATCTGTAGAAATGCAATTACCTTTTTTAGAAATATTGAAACTTTGCTTTTGGCATCATTTTTGGCATTTCTGTTTCAGAAACTTTTAGTTGGCTTAAACTTGAATTTCAGAGAAATGTAATGCTATAATTTATAACACTTTCTTCCTAGTATAATGCTTTGAGTAATACATGTTTGACGTGCAGTCTTGATTGTTTCAATTTCCTGCTGATTTTACTGAATCAAATTAATTCAAGTTCTTGTGATTCAAGAGTTATGGATTTTCTACTGTATTCGCAACACTTCTTCACATTTATGCAAATATCCTATAAATTCCATTTTAAACCAGTCCTGCTGAGTAATTTAAAGCATTTCCACCAATGGTAAAATAAAGATATACACTACACTACACTACACTACAGGATCCACATTAAAATCTCATTGAACCCAAAGCTTTCAGGGAACTTAATCCAGTCTGTGGTCCACTCATGGCCTCACAAAAATGACTGTTTATTATATTTTCTATTCACACCATCAATTCACACCACAACATCTTTCAGCTTATAAAAATAAAACACACCAGTCTAAACTTCTGAAAATATCTCCAAATGCAGTAAAATAATATACATTTTGACATAATGCCCACATATACAGTATGACATTATTCCCCGTTTAATTGATATATCTTTTTAAGTGCCCCGCTTATTTAACATGAACTGAACGATAACAAAAGGCAACATGCAGGTGATAGCAGCACATTTAAAACACAAACTAATTCAAGGAGAACATTCTACACAACATGTTGACACATTTTAGTTTTGAACCTCCCAAAAAATAATATTTTAGAGGTAGTGCTCATTTAGACCGAAAAGGTGATAAACACATTACATTTAACAGGTCTTATGCTGGGTTTTAGTGAGCCATAGACAGCAGTTGGTTTCTTTCTTTACTGAAACAGTGAAATAAACTATACTTCATATATAATATTCATTATTATTAGAGAAGCTTAAAGTGCCATTTTTTAACTTTAATATTATGGCTTTTTACTTCCCGGTAATTCCCGGTGATGAGGACTAGAGGTATACTTCAGCATTAATTAATACATCTGTAACCTTTATCTCTGGCACAGAGAATACTTGATTAAGAGAACCATGTAAAGAATCAGTTGTAGAATTACAGGCTCCTTCTACTGCATGTTGAAATAATTAGGAATGAGCACATTTGGGTAAAAATAAAACCTGTTCCTACATCCATAAATCAAAACGGTGCCACCTCTGCACATCTACAGAGGACGTGATTTCCCCGTACAGAGAACTTAAAGTGCTTTTCCTCTCGTTTCTTTGATCATTTGAGTTTCATGTTGAAAACCAAAATCCATTTTTCTTTATCTAAATAAATACTGGCTGTTGATGTTTCTGTAACCAAGCAAGAGAACAAAATGTTATTACTAGTAAAAATGCCTACGGTCTTTTAATAAATGTTCTCAATTATATTTACAACCTCTAAGCTTTTTACCATTCCTGTACAGATACGTGGCATGTCTAACAACAACAGCTCACTTTGCAATACTGACCAGGCTGACATTTACCGGCCAAGTCACACAAATGAGAGTAACTGAGGTGACAGGCATGCTGGGATAGCTCCAAAAAACAGTGTTGTCCATCTGTGGGTACCTCATATATAGTATTCAAACATCACCATAATGAAAATACCCAGGGAAAACTATGATAACAATACTGTGCAAATTATTTAGATGGAGTGAGAGTTTGTGTTGGTTTCATCTCAATTTTGTAAATATTTCATAAAAAAATAGAGAGAGAAAGAACATCAGAAACAACTGCAACAGACAAAACACCAGAGGCAGTCTGCTGATGCTGAGTGGACTTCATTCGGGAGATGTAAAATGTCTTTTTAAAAGGCTGTTAGAGGGTGGCGTGGTGGGACAGAGAGTGGAGGCAGTTACAAACGATATGAAAGAATCTGATTGGCTCCAGGTTGAAGGGGGAACAGACAGGTGGGACTGGGTGTGGTGTGGGTTTCTGGTCAACTTTGAGGTGGAGTTATAAAACCTTCTGAAAGATGGCATTGGGGACTTCCAAAGTCTCGTCCTTCACCAGAACAATGTCATAAGAGTCCAGATATTTGTCAAGTCGCTCTTCCACCTGCAGAGAGAGGCCACAAGGAAAAGGTTAGAGGACAGTTAATATAATGAATCTTCAAGCAGCCACAGCACCCGCCTGCAGGGAGGTCCAGTGGAAACCAAGCAGTCTAAAAACAAAGTTTACAGTTTTGCTATGGTGAGTACTTAAGTATTCTATGATTTGCAGTAAGACATTATTTCTCCTCATGCCTGAAAAATACAATCAACATGGACTATTTTTTTTTTTTAAGAAAAAGGATCTTTGGTTCATTTCACTTTCACTAACAATCTCTCAACAAAAATAATCAAAAGCAAGAGTTGGCTGTGAAAAAGAAAAGACAGTGTCCAATATTAAGAAGTATGAGTGCTAAACGCCAAAAAACCAAACTCCAGAAAGCCTTCAACATGGTATTTCAAAATCCCCAGATACACTGAGACGCTGCTATTCTAACTGTAACACTGACAACACAGCCAAGTCAATGTTCAAGGACATCTTCACTATGTTTTAGGATCGGTCTATACGTGTCATGGTTGTACCTTGTCATTGAGGAAGCCGATCTTTAGGATGTTCTCCACATTGGGCACACCATCAGCCATGCTGAGGTCTCCCAGTGAGTCGCCCAACAGGATGATGTTGCAGTACTCCTTGAGTTGTTTGAAGTAGTCTGTGTTCCGCAGGGCACCGTCATGTTTGTTGTACACATGGATCAGCTCACCTTTAAATCCCCTCAGGATGCCCTGAGAGAAAAAGAAAACAGACAATGAGCAAGTTCAGCCAATGCTCTTCCACTCCTCTACAGATGAACTGTAAACAGCAGAGGTAAGACTCAGCAATGAAGTTTGTCTTTCATGCAAGACTCACATTGTCATCGAAGTCCATGAAGTTGGAGACAACCTTGATGTTGGGGTGGTAGACTCCGGCCTGACGGATGATTTCCTCTAGGACATCTCCCAGGCCAGCAGAGAAAATGAATACAGGCACATTGTGCTGATGCAGGCGGTCAAAGAACTGTTCAAATCCTTCTCTGAAACCAAACATAGGCACAGTTTATCCTTCACACTCTGCTCAAACAGGAATCACATGTGTAATTTAGTTTCCTCCACATCTTCCTCTACAAATACCTGAGGGCAACATCAGACTCTCTAACCACCTCTGGCAGCTTGTCTCTCTCTAACCGCTGCTCCACAAGTAGTGAGTGAGATTTGAAATACCTGTAAACACAGAAAAGCCATCTTACATTTAGAATGGTAAGCCTCACAACTCAGGAAACATACAGAAGAAGTGAGTTTGTACAGGTGTGCTGGTGTGTGAGACTCACCACTCCACCATAAACGGGTATTTCTCCTCCATGGTGAGGTGAGGGTCGATTTCAATGGGATAATATTTATTCTTCAGCTGCAGCAGCTTCTCTCTGCACTCTTCTGTCACCAGTTTGCAGTTATCAATGATATCTGTGCAGAGAAAATAGAACAATAAGAATATAATGTAAGGAGAATTGCAATTTATGCTTATTTTTCTTACAACCTAAATTGCTGCATAACACAAAGAAACGTCTTTTTTGTTTTACTTACTGTGACACGTTGGACAGCGTTTGCCGTTAATGGAGAATTTGCTTAACGTCATGTCAAAGTCTGTGATGATCTGAAACAGTCAAGAGCACTTGGTTTACCAGACCCACAAAAGAGCCTGAATCAGATACCAGAAGAAACAAAGGACATCAAAAGGAATCCCTGGAGGCAAAAGCTGCCAACTGGAAATCTTTTAAATCAGATAGTTTAGGTGGTAAGCCAATCAAGGAGCCCAATGGCTAGCCTGGTGACTTAGATGATCTGGGCAAAGGCCATTTTTTCAGGATACCCAGGTCAAGACTTCCTGTCCTCCGTGTAAGTTATGTTTACAAAGGACACATTGAAAAAGCTAATAAAAAGCTATATTTTCATCTGGCAATAGCCAATGGTCAGACATTCGTCTCGACATGGACCGTTTACCTGCATTCAGCTAAACCCTGGTGAAACCTGCTGGGCCAGTAAAACACAAACTAACTGGTGACAACTGGTAAGAAGTTTTTCCATTCGCTGCAGCCTTACAAGCTTCTTCACCATCAGGTGGTGCTGTTTTACCAAAAGACAGACTGGTGTGGCATGATCACAAACTGATGTTTTACCTGCAGTTTGGAAGCTCCTCCTTTGATGAGGCCGCAGATGATGTGCTCCACCCTCTCAGGGTCCTTCATGTGGACCGTGGTTTTCTCAAACTGAGGCATCTAGAGGGACAAAGAGAAAAGCAGAGACGTGTTAGTGTGGGCTAACTTTAAAAAAAAACCTTTAATGTAGATTTAGCAGGAAGGACATCTGTAAATCAAGATGAGAAACATTAATTTACCAACATGGTTCTACTTCTGAAGAGATTCTTCAGATTAAGAGATTTTTGAAAGGTTTTGGGTCTAACAAAAGCAGGGAAGCAACAACTCTGGGCTGATTTTAATTAAAATTAATTAAATATGAAATGTAAGTGTCAAAGAGTGTGCCAAGGGAAAAGGAGACATGTCCTGTCTTGAATGCACCTCCCACATACACATTATACTCAAACTGAACTACAATCAGTGGCATTTTTCTGCAGCACATTTGAACACAGTGTTCCCTGGTCCGCACGCAGAGTTTCAGGGTCATAAAACAGCTGATGTTCGGAATCTGTCGGTGTTGTATAACGAGCTGAACAGACACACAAACAGCCACAGTAACACCCTGCAGAGAGGAGGTGAACTTAAACCCTTCTTGTAACTTAATCACATCAGCATGAGCTCTGCCTGGCTGGTTAGCAACAGCGTGGCTGGCGGTGTTTTTTTTCCTTATGACTCCATCTGTGCGTGTGTGTGTCAGCAATGAAATTTGTGGTCCCTGTAACATCTACTGTAGCAGGAAGTACCATAAAGGTGGTTATGAGTAGTCTGGCAGGTGTTTATACGTCTGTATCCGCATGTCTGTGGGCAGCTTTGTCAACGCAATGCAACCGTGCAGGAGGCAGCCATGAAACTTTAGAGGTGTGTAGTGGAGATAAAATATAGGTCATGTCATGATGCTTATCATTTTTCTTAGTAAACTGTATCCATGAGTTGAATAAGCATGGCATTAGTTCCAGTGTTGTGGTGGGAGGAGCTAGTGACACACCACCATAATCAACATGTTGTTTTATACTTTTGACACCTTATTCTGGGACAAAGTCACTAAACTTACAAAGAGTGGAGGACAGTTTTTTATGTCCCAGTGTCGCCATCTCACTGTTTATTTAGAGGGGGGCTTGCTCTTGTTAGCCCAGATAACTGCTCAGAGGCATTACAAGATGGCTGCTAAGTGGCAAGACGCTCCTAAAAGGACTCTGGACATGTTCCGAGATTGATACGATTCAACCCATAGTTACTGAACAAATGACATATTACATGTCTCCCTGCATTACAGACTGTCTCACAGACAAGCTCACAATATGAGGTATCTTTATCTGATGTATAAACATTTATTTGCCATAACAAAGCGGCTGTTATGATCCCACCACTGGATGGTCACTAGTTAGTATGTGTCTATAAATTTTATATTTCTCACTTCTTAAACCCAACTGTATCTCTGTATACTCCAAATCATGAACTAGTTTTAATGCTTTTAGTTTAAGGACAGGTTATGAATGATAAAAAGAAGAATTAAAAAAAAAAAAAAAAAAAAAAAAAAAAAAATCATTACAAT
>VUQS01035725.1:0-12792 GCA_015108495.1 Heterochromis multidens
TAGAACTTCTTTGAGCAGTCTTGTAGGAATGGGGTCTAACAGACACGTTGATGGTTTGGAGGAAGTAACTACTGAAGTTAACTCAGAAAGATCAATCGGAGAGAAAGAGTCTAAATAAATATCAATAGTGTTGAGAGTAGCTGTACTTAATGATACGTCTGTGAGATGGCTGTGAATAATTTTTTCTCTAATGGTTATAATTTTGTTAGTGAAGAAATTCATAAAGTCATTACTAGTTACGGTTGAAGGAATACTTGGCTCGACAGAGCTCTGACTCCTTGTCAGCCTGGCTACAGTGCTGAAGAGAAACCTGGGGTTGTTCTTATTTTCTTCAATCAGTGAAGAATAGTAAGATGTCCTAGCTTTACGCAGGGCTTGTTTATAGAGCAACAAACTCTCTTTCCAGACTAAATGAAGCTCTTCTAAATTAGTGAGACGCCATTTCCTCTCCAGCTTACGGGTTATCTGCTTTAAGGTGCGAGTTTGAGAGTTATACCAGGGAGTCAAGCACTTCTGATTTAACATTTAACATGTTACTTGTATTTGATTGCTATCTTAAAATTATGCATAATCTTTAATACTTCATCATATTTTAAAATCAGAACTTCTAATGTTTCTAAATTTTTCAAAATTCTCAAAATGTCTTACTTGTTCCAGTGTTGCATGAGACTATGACAGAGTTTTGATGTGGTATCACAATTTTGTATCCACTGTATCCGAGTGTAGAACTAGTTGCAGACACCAGAGGAGATGGATAACATGTACAAAAATGTAAATACTAACATAAATACAATTTACAAATCTTCACGTTTCACTGTAAAAACAGGAACTTTTGATCAGTATCATGTTTATTCATCATCATATGTTGATATGTACACATCATGGTTCCCCAAGCCTCTAGTGCTGCTCTACCTTTGCATTTTTAATGTTTTTTCCAGACTGTGCATATAAAAGATGGCTGTAGCCAGCATTTCTCCACTGTAATATCTGCAAACATGTGACACACAAGCTGAGCATGGTGTGGGGGTGAACTAGCAGGCAACCACACTGTAAGCGCTAAAGTAAACTTTAACATTTCCTCCAATTATGTATCAGATGTATCAGCAGTGGTGTATTGTAATGAGCTGTTTTGGTTAACATATGAATTTCAGAACCTAGATTAATCTCAGGCAAGGCCTGCCTGATTTTCTCTGCATACCTACATTGTGAATTCTGCTTATGCTTCTCAGGTAGGGCTTCACATTAGTTCTTGAAACAGACTTAGACGCTTAAGGCTGCCACAGGCTATTTTCTCATCTCTGAAGGAGAAATGACCTTCTCCCAAGCCTTTTTGTATTTCTTCATCCATATAATAAAACAGCAGAGAGTGAATTCCTGGCCTTTGGATGTTTGGCTTTGGCTTTGTCTTTAATCCTATTTTCCTCTGATGCGTTGGTGGTCTGCTGCTGTAGCCACAGTGGCTAATCTTGCTCTGACTAATCTGGCTAGCCTTGTTGATTTAGTCTGTTTGTTAATTAATGATGTGCTATTTACACTCCCCGGCCCACTGCATCCTTTCTCAGTTTTCAGGTGTTATTGCAACACAGGGAAGTGTATATTTTTAATGTATCACAATCTGTTCCTCATTTAGTCTCTCTATCAACATTTTATCAACTGTTTCCTGTAATTAAGATGCTTAATCAGACATACTATAATTAAAATAGAAAGCAGGTGTACATTTTTAACTATGATGATTTCCTGTGAAACAATCTGGTTAGAAAAACCTCCAGCTCAATTCATGGTAGTATTTTTTAAATCACAATCTACAAAGCAGTGCTACTATTATCCCAATTAAATGACCTCCATACATTTGCATTCTTCCTCCCAGGGATAGCACACAAGTGCCACATCACTCAACAGAAAATCAAATGAAAATTCCACACACACAAAAGCATGCTATTATTGTTGCAGTTGGGACATCATGCTGCGACTTCAGACTACACTTTATTACCTGTGAAATGAAAGAATTAATATGGTGATGATGACAGGTGTGGCAAAAAGAATGGATGGACATTTCATCTAGCAGTGGGTGAGATTTAAGTTTGTCACACCACCATGCCACCATCAAGAAATCATCTTTTTACTCACTCGCCTACTGTGAACAGATTAGAATAAGTGGCTTTATGCTTTCATTCATAGCCTGTGGGATACTAATTGAGGTAGGCTACTGATGTTACCAGTAAAACAGAAGAAAACAGTTCACAGTAACTCCAAAGTGGACTGGAACAAAGTGCTGCTAAAGGAAGCTTTGTTTTTACACTTTTTTCTGTTTATACCAATGTTACAGGGAAATAACTTTTCCTATTGTTTTCAGTAGTAGTCCAAACAGGATGACTGCATGAGGCAGGCAAAGCACCATGCAATCATCGTGCTTTTATACTTAGCCTTAGCAACTGTGTCTATCTTTTTACTCTTGCCTTTCAATGCCATAGAGTCCCAGCTTCCACACACAAAAACCCCCCAAAAATTATTGCCAAACCAATGTTGAAATTTCATATAGTTTTGAAAAGTAGCCATTGCTGTCAATGGTAAATATAAGTGAAACTGCTAATATCCAATATACATAATATGCACTGATCAGACAAAGCCTTTTGACCTGGTTGTTTATGCTACCTTGGTTTGTTCATCTTCTTTACCTAAGTATAAATAGAAAAAAGAACTGCGGTACACACTGACTTATATTTGGTAGTACAAATATTTTACTCTTGCAGTTTGCATCCGATTTGTGTTAAAAACGGAAAAAGACAAATTCACATATTTCCCAGTTGTTAAGTCCAACAGTTACCAGCGACTCTTCAACTAGGAAAATTGGCATCAGACAACAGTATAGCATGGTGCTCTAGATTTATTGCTGGATATTCTAATGTTGTACACCACCATATTTTGTGTCCCTACTACAGATAAGGACAGAATTATTAGTCCCCCTATGAAAATCTCATGTTTTTAAAGTATTTCCCAAGTGCTGTTAAATAGAGCAGGGAAATTTTAACACAGCTTTTCCAAACATCCTAGGTTTATTGTGGATGCTTTGTACACAGAAAAAAAAAAATCACAAAAAACAAAAACTACCCGAGCCATTGTGCAGGGCTTTGTGCAGACCAGTCAGTAACGTTCACTTTGGTCTTCTGGAGGTAGTTCTACACCAGGAGTGACGTATGTTTAGGGTCACTGTCGTGTTGGAAGACAAAGAGACGACCCAGACCCAGTTTTGCTGCTGACTGCTTGAGGTTTTCTTTCAAAACTATCATACATCCTTCTTTCTTCATGATCCCTTCCACCTTGATGAGATTCCCAGTTCCAGACAAACTAAAGCATCCCCACAGCATGATACTCCCACCACCATGTTTCACTGTGGGGACGGTGTTCTTTGGATTGTACACTTCTCCCTTCTTTCTCCAAAAATTTAGAAATGCTATGTTAAAAATCCCTTGCGATGTTAAAAAGGTACTTTGGGAAATTCTGACAGAAACTTTAAATTTCATAGGGGGCCTAATAATTTTGTACTCATCTGTAAGTGGTGATCACTTGACACTATACCGATTTACTTTTGAGTGCTCAAAATGTTTTTATCATCTATCCACCCATTTTCTCATCTGCTTATCCAGTTCAGGGTTGTTGGAGGGTGGGGGTGGGGCTGTCCCAGCTGTGATAAGGTGAGAAGCAGGATACACCAGTTCAACACAGGTTTGGCACATCAGTGTGCAGCAAATTTGATATTGTACTAGATATATTTTTTTATTACATTTCCTATGTGTGGGATACTGTACTTGTGGTAAATGGTTTTTATATGACACTTTTCTACCACATGCCTCATTCAGTCATTCACACCCATTCATAGAAGCTCTTTTTCTATGCTTAAGTGCTTTCTATCTAACATTCACACACACTGATGGATGCATCAGAGAGCACCTTGGGGTTAGTATCTTGTCCAAGGATATTTGACATGCAGGCTGGAGCAGCCAGGGATCGAACCACCAACTTTCCAATTAGTAGATGACCTGCTCTACCTCCTGAGCTACAGCCACCCCACACCCTTGTCTTGGTATGTCATTATTTATATTTATTTCTGTAACTAAATTTTCCTTAGCAGAGTCTCTTTGGAAACAGACATCTAAATGAGACTTCCAGCTGGTTAATTAAACCAATAAAGGTCAATGGCTAGGATGGAAGAAACTGTTATTTTAATAACACCAACTGCTGAATTAAAGTCAAGTGACAAACTAAAGGAAAACAGGAAGCCTTGACCCCATCAACCACCAAGAGGTTAATTTGACATTGGCATCCTTGGGCGTTTTAAAAATCATATAATTCTGCTAAAATAAAACCCCATATTTCGTGACTTTTCCTAAAATGGGGTAATTCATCATAGAGTGAATTTTGAAGTGTGTGAGATTAAAAAAAAAAGAAAAATATGACCATTTATACCTAGAACTGAAGATATCATTTTGAACCCCATAGAAATCAGTGTAAAAGGCTGCAACTTTTATTGTTTATGCACATTTTAACAATATATCTTAAGCCAGAGCTAGCTATATGTGATTTATACATGAATATTTATGGGACTGTAGTTAGATAAAAGTTGAATAAATATTGCAGGGCTGAATGGGTCAGGGATGGGGTATTGAGCTGGGGCAGAGTGGGGCAGAAAGGATGATAGAGGTGTGGAGAACCAGGTGGGTTGCTGGCTATGCAGAGAAGCAGGGAAGCTGTAGCAAGCAGAGTTCAGACTATGGCAATGAAGTCCAGAGAAGCTACAGGTCTGATACAGGTCAGAAGAGGTGGATGGTGTGATAAACTACATTCGTTAGTTTAGTGTAACTAATACCAGACATTATCAAAAATTCATATTTTTCCATAATGTTTTTTTTCTACAGGAATTTGATCATTTAGATGTGCTAATTATTGTGTTTTCATACCTTTTGTTTAGTGGATTCTAAAATATATTTTACCTTAATGATCTGTAATGAATTAATCTAAATCATTTGTAAAAAACTAATAAAAGCTCTTGAAACTTAATCTTAAATGCTAATTTGGTCAAATCTTACTAACTTGAAAAATTCACATAGCTATGAGTAGGAAGATAACAACCATGGTGGCGCCGTGTGCTTAACTTTTGAATAAAGCAAATTTCACTTTATTACCTCAGGAATGAAAACACAAAGAAATAAATAGTAAACCTAAAAAATAATTATACAACTGTTGGAATACATAACAAGAAATAGCACAGTGCTGGATTTGATGGACTTGAGGATTTCATTGACCACTACTACAACAAACAAAACAATATCATGGTTCATAGAGCTGACACATCTCAAAAAACTTCAACCAACCTATAAAGCAGCCCTGCCAAAACCTCTTAGGGGCTGTTCTCTGTTCCTCTCTTCTTCTTGGATGTGGCTTGGCTGACAAAGCATTTGTTTTTTGTTTTGTTTTGTTCTTGTCATATTCTCACTCATTCACTCTCTATGCATTTAGACATGGCATGCCCACTGATATGCTGACAACCATTCACGCTATTTGGTTTCTTTACTTTATTTAATTAAAATATGTAACAGCCTTCTAAGTCTATGTGTGGTCTCTCTCTTGTCACATACTTTGAGCTGGGTTGTGAAAAATGGGGCTCATCTGCACAATTTTCTTGGTCTGGTAAGCTTTCTAATCCTTAATTAAAAGCTTGTTTGTACTACTTTGTTAGGTTGCAACTAGTGCTCTTCATGTTACATTTGTGTAGACTAATTTGGCTAGTTGTGTTTTTGGGCTTGCTTTTGGAGAAGGTTTGCAAATTAACTAGTCTCAGGTTTGGTAATTTGTGATGACTTGATATTCCGGGCACAATTATTGGTTTTGGGAATCCTTGTAGTTTGAGAGTGTTTATTGAATGTGACTAGACCACTTGTCTGTCTTTAGTTACTATGAGTTTTTAGTATGTTTTTCTATCAAATTCTATTTCTATTAAATTATTTCACTCTTAGTTCTAAGTATTTTGGAGCTAGAGTTTTTGTGCTGTGTTGCATAAGTTTCAAGACAGCTGCAGAGAAAACATAACGGTTGTCTTGGGGTCACATCCCTGGATTCGAGGGGTTTACTGTTTCTGGAGTTGCTTCTCTCTCTCTGGTGGTTTTAAGTGCATACTGTAAATACCCATTGTAAATAACTGCATGAAGACTAGGCTGAAGCTTAGTAAGTTTTTGGGTAGGCAGTTAGTGGGAAAGTGTCAATAACTTGTGGTTATGGCTACAGTTGATAGCTTTGTTCAGTCTCTGTCAGAAGAACTTTTGAAAAGGTGTACCAAGGAACAACTTTTGAAACTTGTTGAACATTTTTATGTTGATATTGAAGATAAAAAAGAAGATGACATTAAAGAGCTGTTAAAGGGTGCTTTAATAAAAAACAGTGTGTTGCCATTTAAAATGCAAAATCTAGTTGACGGTGTTGGCCATGTCCACAATTGCTTTGTCCTTTGAGGAGCAAAAAGAGCTGTTGCTATTACAAATGGAAAGAGACAAATTGGGAATAGAAAAGGAATGTCTGTCAGTGTTAGTTAGGTGTCTGTTAGTGTTTAGACGAGGCTGGAGAGTCTTTGTCACAAAGACAGAAAACATTTGATGTGTTAAGTAACTTGTGTTTAGTATCAAAGTTGATGAAAAAGATCCAGATACTTTTTTCTCCCTTTCCGAATCTGTTGCCAATTTGAGAGGATGGCCACTCTCTCTGTCAAGCCCCAATCCGTCTGTCAATCTCTTTCCCCTCACTTGTGAACAAGACCCAGAGATACTTAAATTTTCTCCACTTGGGGCAGCAACTCATCCCCGACTCAGAGTGGGTATTCCACCCTTTTCTGGCTGAGAACTATTGTCACAGATTTCAAGCTGCTGATTCTGATTCCTGCCGCTTCACACTCAGCTGCGAACTGCTTCAGTGCAAGTTGGAGGTAACCATATGATGAAGCCAACATAACCACATCATTTGCAAAAAGAAGAGATGAGATTCTGAAACCACCAATGTGGAAGCCACTTGGCTCTGCCTAGACATTCTGCCCATAAAAATTATAAACAGAATCGTTGACAAAGGGCAGCCCTGGCAGAGTCCAACATCCACTGGGAATGAGCCCAACTTATTGCCGGCAATGCGGACCAGGCTCTGGCAATGGTTGTACAGGGACCGAATGGCTTGTAACAACGGGCCAGACACCCCATACTTCCAAATCACCCCCGACAGGATACTCAGAGGGATGCAGACGAATGCCTTCTCCAAGTCCACAAAGCACATCTAGACTGGTTGGGCAAACTCCCACGAATATTCTGTCCCCCTTCTTAAACATCCTTGAGAGGATAAAGAGCAGCATTCGGCAACCAGGACAAAAACTGCATTGTACCTCCTGCATCCAAGGTTTGACTAACGGACAAACTCTCCTTTCCAGTACCCCGGCATAAACCTTCCCAAGGAGGATGAGGAGTGTGTTCCCTCTATAGTTGGAGCACAACCTCCGTTCCGCCTTCTTAAAGATGGGAACCACCACCTCAGTCTGCCAATCCAGAGGCACTGCCTCAGATCTCCACACAACATTGCAGAGGTGTGTTAACCAGTACAGCCCTACAACATCCAGGGCCTTAAGGTACTCAGGGCAGAGTTCATCCACCCCAGGGGCCTGGCCACCAAGGAGTTGTTTAACTACCTCAGTGATGATGGTTGTCCCCCTCATCCCCAGGCTCTTCTTCCTTCCTCTTCTTCCAGCAGCACCCAACCCGCACTATACAACTTGGGTAGAGCACCACGTCCCCCTCCAGAATCGCCTGACAGTTTGCCAGAATTGCATCGAGGCAGACCAAAAGTCTTTTTCCATGGCCTCACCGAATGCCTCCCACAAGTTATCACGTTCTGCTTGGCCTGCTAGTACCTGTCAGCTTCAGCTTGATGGCTCCCTTGACCTCCGGTGTCCACCATCTGGTCCAGGGATTACCACCACAACAGCACCAACCACCTTGCAGCCGCAGCTCCTTGCAGCAGCCTCAGCAATGGAGGTGCAGAACATGGTCCATTCAGAGTCAATGGCCCAGCCTCCCTTGGAATGCTGTCAAAGTTCTGCCAGAGGTGGGATTTGAAAATCTTACAGACCGGGGCCTCTGCCAGGTGTTCCCAGCACAACCTCACTATAAGTTTAGGTGTGCCAGGTCTGTCTAGCCACCTGATCCAACTCACCACTAGGTGTTGATCAGTTGACAGCTCAGCTGCTCTATTCAACCGAGTTGCCAGAACATATGGCCGCAGATCTGATGATACAATTACAAAATATAACATCAACCTGTGACCTTGGGTGTTCTGGTGCCACGTGCACTTACGGACATCCATAGTCCACAGTTCCAAACTGTGATTTGCATAGAAGTCCAATAACAGAACACCACTATGGTTCAGATCAGGTAGTTCATTCGTGCCAACTATGCCACTCCAGGTCTCACTGGACAGACCTGCCACACCTTCAATGTCTCACTGGGAGACAATGAAGTCTCCCAGTAGGACAGAACAGTCACCAGATGGAGCACCCTCAAGCACCCCACCTAGTTAACTACAGAAGTGACAGCCTGGACCCATTCCCCGACCCGAAGACACAGGGAAGTGGAACCAAAAGACTGGTTCCAGAGCTGAAGCGATACGTTGAGGCGAGTCCGACTATATCTAGCCAGTATCACTCAACCTCATGCACTAGCTCAAGCTCCTTTCCTACCAGAGAGGTGACATTCCATGTCCCAGTAACCAGCCTCTATAGCCTGGGATCGGACTGCCAGGGTCTCCGCCCTTGACCACCGCCTAAATACATTGCACCCAACCCCTATGGTGCCTCCTGCAGGTGATGGGTCTACAGGAGGGCAGGACCATGCCTTCTCTTCGGGCTGTGGCCTGCCGGGTTCCATGGGCTGCGGCCCGGCCAACAGGTGCTCTCCCTCAAGCTCCCTCCCAGGCCTGGCTCCAGGGTGGGGCCTCGGTAACCCTATCCCAGACAGGTTTCACTGGTCCCTTGCATTCTTTCCTCTCATAGGGGCTGACTGAATCGCTCTTTGTCTGGACTTTCATCCAGGACCAATTTGCCAATTTGGGAGACCCTACCAGGGGGCAAAAGCCCCCAAACAACATAACCCCTGGGATCACTGGGACAGAAAAACCCCTCTCTCACAGTAAGGTGGCGATTCACAGAGTTAGAAATATTCTACTGTTAAAGATGAAGTTCTGAAGGAATATGAGTTGCTACCAGAAGCCTACCACCAACATTTCAGATCATGGCGAAAGTCGTAGTAGTCACATGTTGAGTTTTCAAGGGACTTAACCAAACATTTCAACAGATGGCATTCTGCAGTAGGGGTAACTACCTTTCAGGACATATGTGATCTGATGGTATTGGAGCAGTTTAAAGATTGCATTCTGCCTGAAGTTGCTACTCACATTGTTGAGCGTGAAGTAAGAACAGTCTCTGAAGTTGCTAAATTGGCAGATGAATGTCTTTGCACATACAGGGCAGTTCTTCATCTGTGTCTGCAAAGGTCGACCATGGTGTGAAGTTGAATTGTTTTGGTTAAGCTTGTAATTATTACCATGAAAATGGACACTAGACAACAGAATGTTGTTTATTAAAAAGCAAGTTGGATTGTACAAGTAAACATTCTAAACTGCTGCTCTTAGCATTACCGCAAGAACAATTTCAATTGTCTCTGAGCAAGCTTTTGTTTCAGTTAAATCTAAATCAGCATGTGGTCCTGTGGACGATGATATTCACCTTATAAACAATACATTGCATAATGACCGAAACCAGCACCACTGACTAACAATGGGCCATTTGGTCAGTTGGTCTGTTTATAAAGTTGGGGAAGCCTGCAGTCAGCTGAGACTGAAGAAGTTACCAGAAGGTGACGAAACGTTTCTCCCACTAAAAAAACGTTACGTCCAGATGAACAGATTCAACTTTTTGGGAACAATGTGCTAATCATATCTTGACTGAGCTGTTTGTCTGAGTGCAGCCTAGTGATCAAGCTAGAAGTGGAGCCTTTGGGTATTTTCTACAAATGGATTTACTGGTTAGTAAATGGTTTCCACAAGGTTTAGACTGTGTTGGAAATCCAGCTGTCCAAATTGTAGTTCCAACTAAGTACTGTGATGATGTATTAAGTGTTCTCATGATCAGACAGTCCATTTAGAAGTGAGAAAAGTTCTTAGGCTACTTATTTATGGCTACAGGTACGCTGAATCAGTCTATTAAACCTGCCCCACTTTGTCTGATTCCTGCAGTGAACAACCCATTTGAGAATTTGATCAATGACTGTTGGACCTCTTCCTAGGTCAATATCTGTCTCTGAGAATCTCTTGACTGTGATGTGTCAGGTTATACGGTATCCTGCTGCCTATCTATTGGGTACCATCCCAGCCAAGTCTGTACTGAAGACCTTAACTCAATTTATTTCTATATTTGGCATACCAAAGATTGTTCAATGTGACCAGGGGTCAAATTTTTCATCACGTCTATTTGCACAAGTCCTTAAGCAGTTGAACATAAAGCATAACCAACCCTCTCCCTATCATCCACAGAGCCAAGGTGCCTTGGAACAATTCCATCAAACTCTCAAATCCTTGTTGCATGATTATTGCATAGAAATGAATGGTGACTGGGAGGAAGGTTTACCATGACTAACATTGGTGGCCAGAGAAGTAAGTCAGGAGAGTAAAGGATTCAGCCCTAATGACTTTGTATTTGGTCACAAGGTACGAGGATCTTTAGCAGTGTTTCAGGATAAGTGGTTATCAAATAAACCACCTGTGAATTTGATAGTTTGTTAATTGTTTTTGGCACAGACTCTATATTGTGGGTCAGTTGGCAAAACATAACCCAGAAAAATCGCAGTCAGGATGAAACATTTGTATGACCAGCGCTCTGAGAAGCATCAGTTCAGTGAGGGTGACCAGGATCTGGCTTTGTTACTGCTTGCAGGACCGCCTTTTCATATGAAGTTTGTTGGGCTATATACTGTAGTGTGGCAACTGTCGGAACAGAATTATCTGATTCCTACTCCAGACCGCAGAAAGAAAAAAAAAAATCAACTTTGCCACATTAACTTGTTAAAACCATATCATGTTTGTGCTTTATCTGGGTACATCTAACTCTGTAGATTCTGGGGGTGGGGATGTGACAGCATCTGATGATTCCTTACTGCACGGTCGTTTAAAGAATTCAGAAAAGCTTCAAAACTTGGATTCCCAACACCAACTGGAAGGAATTATACATAAAAAACACAGTTTAGTATACAGTAACTTAAACATCACAGTTTTGAAAGCAATATAAATCACACTGTTGCCTCACAGCAAGAAGGTCCTGCGTTCAAATCCACCATCTGGCCAGGGCCTTTCTATGTGGAGTTTGCATGTTCTGTCCGTGTCTGCTTGGCTTCTCTCCAGGTACTCCGGGTTCCAGTCAGAGGTGTTAGATTACTTGAGATTTACGTGAGTCTAAATTGCCCATAGTGTGAATGGTTGTCTGTCTCTCTGTGTTAGACCCTGAATTGGATAAGCGGAAGAAAATGGATGGATGAATAATCCCAGGCATTGGAAATTCAGATAGCGAAATCACTCAAGAGCTTCTAGAAATAAATACCCTCCACATATTCAACAGAACATATACTCTCAAACATGTGGGTTGAGAGAGTTTTTGTCCTGCTTATCACTGCGGAACTGTTACTTTCTCTGAGGAATGGGACCGCTTCACGGCAGCCTTTGTTTACTCCAGGGATCAGCTGATCGCCCTGAGGCCGACTGGTTTGTTGGCCAGACCTATGGACATGCCGGCTGAAATCTGGAGGAAAACACACCGGATGCAGAGGTGGGGGACAGAAGAGGAGAAAGAGGGAGATGGTGAGACAGCGGAGGCTTAAAGAGAGGAGGAGGTATAAGGCGTGTCTCCCATCTATTACAATGGGGAACATGTGGTCGCTAGCTAAGAGGGTGGACGAGCTAACGGCGCTAGCCTGGAGTCAGAGGGAGTATCGGGAGTGTAGCCTGTTGTGCTTCACTGAATCAACGCATGTGCTGAAGGCTTCCACACTGTTCAGGCCGACAGGGACAGCTCCGCGAGCGGTAAGCAGAGAGGAGGGGGCCTTGCCGTTCTTGTTAACAACCGGTTGTGTAAACCTGCCCACATCTCAATCAAAGAGCAGATTTGTTGCCCAGACATTGAACTGTGAGCTGTTGGACTCAGGCCATATTATTTGCCCAGGGGATTTACCCAGGTGATCTTGGTGGCTGTTTATGTTTCTTCCTCTGCTAACCCCACAGCTGCATGTACATTACAGACTCAGCACCCGAGTGCCTTTATAGCTATCATGGGTGACTTCAACCATGTTACCTTGGACGCTACACTCCCAACCTTCACACAGTATGTGGCCTGTCCCACCAGGGGGGAGAGAATTTTAGACCTACTATATGCTAATGTCAAGGACGCATACAGTCCCTCCCCCCACTGGGTAGGTCAGATCATAACCTGATTCACCTCACCCCCTGCTATGTGCCTGTTGTGAAGAGGGAGTCTGTGATCAAAAGGAGTATTAGGAGGTGTTTGAAGGAGGCCTTGATGGAGCTACAGGGCTGTTTTGAGGTGACAGACTGGCAGGCACTTTGTGAGCCCCACGGTGAGGACATCAATGGGCTTACTGAGTGTATCACTGATTACATAACCTTCTGCACCGACTCTATTGTCCCAGCTCAGACTGTCCATTTTTA
>VUQS01035726.1:0-14719 GCA_015108495.1 Heterochromis multidens
TCACTCATGGTTAGTGGTTGGGTGAAGCCATTTATTATCAAACAATTGTGTTTGCCCTTTTTAAATTATAATGACAACAGAAACTATCCAAATGACCC
Source organism: Heterochromis multidens (assembly GCA_015108495.1). Lineage (NCBI taxonomy): Eukaryota > Metazoa > Chordata > Actinopteri > Cichliformes > Cichlidae > Heterochromis > Heterochromis multidens. Next base: position 99 of record VUQS01035726.1, read on the forward strand.
TGATCAAAAGTTTACATACCCTGGAAGTTTTGGCATGATAACATACACACAAGTTGACACACACAGGTTTAAATGACTACTAAAGGTAACCACCCTCACCTGTGATCTGTTTGCTTGTAATTAGTGTGTGTATAAAAAGTCAGTGAGTTTCTGGGCTCCAGACAGAATTATCAAAGGATCTGCGGGAGAAGATAGTTGAACTTTATAAAACAGGAAAATGATATAGAAAGATATCCAGGGAATTGGGAATGCCAATCAGCAGAATTCAAACTCTAATTAAGAAGTGGAAAATGAGGGATTCTGTTGAAACCAAGACATGGTCAGGTAGGCCAACAAATAACTTCAGCTGACATACAGGACTCTGAAAAAAAGTGGTGTGGCCCTTTCAAGACGCACAATAAGGAGACACTTGAAGAAAAATGGGCTGCTTGGTCGAGTCACTAGAACAAAACCATTACTACACCAATGCCACAAAGCAGCCCGTTTACAATATGCCAAACAGCACAGAGACAAGCCTCAAAACTTCTGGAACAAACTTATTTGTAGTGATGAGACCAAAATTGAACTTTTTGGCTACGACCATAAACGCTACATTTGGAGAGGAGTCAACAAGGCCTATGATGAAAAGTACACCATCCCTACTGTGAAACACGGAGATGGATCGCTGATGTCTTGAGGATGTGTGAGCTACACAGGCACAGGGAACAGCTCTGAAGCAGGTGAGACTTAAGTTATTAGTCTAGATGTCCAAAGAGAAAATGTAAGAAGCTGCATAATTTGTGGCCTCAAAAGAACTTTCCTGTGGACGAAACAGTCTGTGCCATAAACTGGTGCAAGAAGATAACAGTTTCAAGAAAAAACTTGTGAACCCTTTATATTTCTGCAGCAATTACTCTTAAACACACAATTCTATAGTTTTAGTTTTCATGGCTTTTTACGAAGACAATATTTATTACTCACAGTGCAGGCTTGAAACAGTTAAAAAAAAAAAGAAAAAAGTGAAAACTCACTCTGAGCCCCTAAGCCAAAGGCATTAACCAATTATCATCTGGCGGTTATTTTCTTCTGTTATACAATCTTATAACACCCCACTGACCATACAAATATAATCCTTTCCAAAAAATACAGTTAAATTACGGTGAGTAAAATATTACAGGCTTGACATTTCTTAACTTTCTATTGAACGTCACGTTTTCACTTTGGAGTTGCTAAAATAAAATGTACTTTTTCATAATTAAAACACGGTTAAATGTGGTTGGGGTCAATTAAGATTTCTGAAACTTGTGCTTAAATAAACATAATTTAAAATGTCAGATTTACTTTTAAGGCTAATAATTAGGGTGACTTTGATTTGACCACACTTTGCTTACTCATGATGGGCCCCGTCTGCCCAGTCTAAACAGAGTAAAGCAAAGTATTTCTGAGGCTCTGCCTGAAGAAAAAAAGCCTTACAGTTTTGGCTACACAACAGACAATAGGAGCCCTAGCTTTGTGCATCAGTGGAAAAGATGAAAGCTGTTAGCAGACATTTATGTTTAAGGCCTTTAGCAGATGAATTTCTGGAAAGCTTGTGCTCAGTTGCAAGTGACATGTTTTGACTGAAGACGAACCACATGTTTTCTATTTGCACTATTGTGGTAACAACATATGCATAGTCCTCTTCTGCAAAATCTGCGGCATGTAAAATGCATATTTTATTTCTAATTGTGGTTAGTTTTTAATACAACATGTCTTTAAAAACTAACATCATGTTTAAAGAGCTACTGCTCTTTAAACATGATGTTTTGCATTTTACACAAATTTTCTGCTCTTGGCATTTATTTAAAATTAGTTTTGGGAGAGATGACACAGTTGAAATCCCCAGAAATTAAGCTATCTTACTTAAATTCACACAATATAAACAGATACAGTACACAAACTATACACAACCACCATTATTAAGACAAATCTCTCCAGTTGTCCTCTAACAGACAGGATCTTCTGCTGAGGATGAATGTCTTTAGCCATCTTAAAGTACCATAGGTGGACACTGTGATTAAAGACCTTGTAAGAAGTACAAGATAAATTACAGTCTTCCATTTATAACCCAACCTCTCTCCTCACACTGTACCGACTACAGGCCAGATAGCTAGAAATTTTTCCGCTTTGGTGATGCTGTTAATCATTCTGTTAAGAGCTGAGGAGATTAATTAGTCTGTTGCCCTTTTTAAGTGGAAGCCCACTTAGTTTCAGACTCAGTATTGCTGTGAAAGATGTTTCAATTCCACTACAAGCAGCATTTTTAAGGTTTGATATTACTGTCAATGGCGTATCTGCATGTGGTCAGATCTCAGGACATGGAGAAAAATTTTTTTTTATATCTGTTATATAAATGCCCTTAATGATTTCTACAATGGCCCCAGAGTTTAAACTGCTCACACTCTCAGCAATATAACCACAATCAGCTTCTCCTCAAAAGTAAACAACTTTTTGAAGTAAGGGGGATACAGCGGGAGTGCCCGTTCACTCCAGTGATCCTTTTCTCTCAGGACAAAGACATATACGTTTGATGAATAATTTACTGAAGGGACAGGACCAGATTAACCAGTCTGATGGATGACTCTGTGCTTTGTCTTCCCTGTTTGCCTGAGCGGATCTGCATTTAGCCCTTTCAGAGTAATTTAAACTTTCAAAGTGTATTTATCAAAAAGAACCTGAACGTGTTAAGATATTTAACATCTCATCTCGGTTTGAATAAATAAATATAAATAAATACTAGTCTGTTTATTTAATGGCATCATTCCTGTACTTTCTAAGTTTTAAATATGAAAACAAAAAGGTTCGGGCTTTGACAGGGTGACAAATGAATGATTAACAAACTGAAGTGTGGTAGACACTAATATGAAGAGATTTTTAAAAATATGTTCAAGTTAAAAAAAAATAGGCTTGATATGATGACATATCAAGGTTAGAGTTGTAGTGCAATGGCTTTTTGTTTTGCCTGTTAGTCATGATCTTGGGAGATCAAAAAGGCAAATTATTTATTTTATTTCATTTATATGCACTTTTAAATCTTTGCTTTTGAACTAAGATTGCCAGAGGAAGGGAATTCTCATTTGCAAAGTTCCACATAAGAAATTGCAAAAAAAAAAAGTCCTGTGAAAGAAAAAAAATCAGTAGGTACAGATGCCCCTAAGAACAGAGCAAATACAAGATGAGCACAGAAATCTAGAGACACATGCTCTAAATCCAGAAATGCAACATAAGAAAAAAAATCCCAAAACACAACAAAACAAAAATGCTGCCATCAGGGCTCCAGGCCAGTTCCGATTTCAGTACTGTTTACCTTAAACAGGCCTGTCACATCCCTGTGATGGTCCTGGATTAGGTAAACAGCACTGTTATAGACAGACAGGCCTAACTGTTATAATTTTCACTTCATTAGGTTTTGATATTTTTCAGGTAGGAAAGCAACATTCCTTGCATCTCTCAATATAAGGAGTGATTTCTACTTTAGCAGAGGATTTAAAGTGCTTTTAACTGCTAGCTACATTTACCCAACCTGTATGCCTTTAAGCACTTTCTAACTATCACGCACACCTAGATGCATCAAGGGCAATTTGGGATTCAGTATTTTGCCTGAGGACACTTCAACAACAACTGAAGGAGCTGGGGATTGAAACACCAACCTTCTTATTAGCATACAATCCACTACCTCCCGAGCCAGAACCACCATTCATTGCTTAACTGGCTGCAATATTGACAATGTAAATAATAGGTGTTATTTCTAAATTTTAAGCATGTTTTGTTAATGTCTGGCAAGATTCAAAGTATGGAAACTGTAAAAAACAAAAATACTTAACTTGATGGTGCAAGGGCATAATGCAGCAAAGAGGTATCCACATAACTTTCCAATATGCAGCACCATCTACAGTACTGCTATGAGAACTAGGTATTTAGAGTGTAAGATGTATGCTGTGTTACAGTGTGTGTGTGATATAGTGGGAGGGCTGATGGACTAAAGGAATAAAGGTATTTCTTGCACTTTCAGGTTTGAATTGGAGCTCGTTATCCTACCAACAGACTTAAAAAGAAAACCGCTTTCTCTGATCAATCATGCTATAATATATTTAGGCAACTGAACATAACTGATGTTCACTTTTAATTTATTATCCGCAGCCTGTGAGTGTTAACACAAATTGCTTACTGGTTAAAGAGCAAAGGTTATGCCATGAGATTTCTCTGTTAAATCACTCTATTCATTAATAGTGAAAGGAGATGAAGCAGCTTGATGGATGAGTGGATGTGTTCTCTTATTGTCACTTTTGATAAATTGGAAACCTGCATCAGCGATAAGCAGGTTTCGGAGTACTTAACACCAGATATATGAATTGGCTGGAGATCAAAGGTGAAAACGAGGAACTTGTGTAGTGGATAACTTATCCTCCTGTCAATCCTCTCTGCCAGATTGTTTTTTTTTTCCCTCTTCGTCTCAATTTTACTTCCAAATAAATGTGTCTTATGTGGTTCACAACACACACCACAGGCAGTTATTAAAGTAAGGTTTCATTAACTTCTTAATGAAGCAATGGCAAATACTGCAAAGCCACATGAGTAGATTATTATGAACGTTTAGTAGCAACACAAAACACAAAACACTCAAAAGACATCTAAACTACATCAATAAGTATTTCACATCATTAAAATTCTTTAACAACTGACCTAAGATAACTTGACTTGTTTTCCATATGTAAACACTGGAAAGCACATGAAGAAAAACTACTATTAATGTTCATGTTAAGAGCAAACAATCAGGTAAGCTTTCAGAGCTCAGAGATGCCCATCGTAATGGAGCATGCAGCAAAACAAATCAGCTTTTTAACTTGGCTTACTGATCCCTTGTGATCAAATGAAGCAAAAGCCGCCTACAACAGCACAGAGAAACCACATAACATTTAACACAGTTCAAAGCTTTGAAAACAACAATCCTGTCAAAAAAGCCTGTCTGCTTGGTTGATTTACAAGACACATATGGGTACGGTCCTTCATGTTCGCTTTTATTTTGTATGGATTAAAAAAAAATACACAATTTCTCTGCTTTTAGTTGCATTTAATTAGTCCTAGTTGTTTTTCCAATATGTTTCTTAAGTGTCGAGAGTAAGTTATTTTTTAACTCACATTTTGTTTAGCTAAAGGATCAGTTAAGTATCATACAAGTATACGTTAATATCTACACTGAAAGAGTTATTAGCTGCTGTAGGACTTTGTGCACCTGTGCATACTGGCTGTAAAGACTTCAGTGTATGAGAACTCACAACTCGATGTCTCACTGTAAGGTAAAGAAAAGAAATACACATAGACCAAGGTTCTGAGGTTTTACCTAATTTCTTTCAGTATCTGTCATCACTGTACAGTGTCGCCTTATTTCATAATTTTCCAGTTGAAGCTACAAACAAAAATGTGATAGCGTATAGATTCTTAACTATTCTCAGTTCTTAACCGCTATATGTCTCTGTGGGAATGAAAGCACTGTGTTAAGAGAGTGGGAGTGACTGATTTATTTTCCACTGGACTCCTCTATTTTGCTTTTTGCTTACATTTTTTACAGAAGAAGGAGTTCACTTGCTGACTGGAGAGATGGATATGGAGATAAATGGCTCAGCCAGAGACCAGAACGAGAGAGTTGGGACATTTACCACAAATTGTGATATGGTCGTGCACATACACATATACACACATACACACAGCTGTCAAAACAAGTGAAGGAATAGAGGCTGTTTTGCACAAGAGGGAAAATCTATAACATCTGCTACTTTTTTGCTTAGTGGGTGCGTGTATACTTGCATTACTCATTTTGTAGGGTCATAAAATTGGTTTACACAATCACAATGTAGGGACTCAGCTCCCTATTGGCGGGGAAAATAAGTCTCCTGTAGGTGTAAATTAATTTTGGGGAGAAGACTTGGTTTAAGGTAAGTAGTGGTTATGGTTGGGGCAAGTCTCCAGGAAGTGTGTCAGTGTCCTCTTAAGTGATGGAAACACAACCATGTTTGTACATCTGTGCGTGTGGAAGAGTGAAGACTGGAAACCATCATCCTGCACTTGCTCTCACGCACTCACCCTGAAGAGAGTTGGCTAATTAAATTATGTGGCTGTCAGAATAAAGCTTTGCAGGTCTGCATTCAATTTTCACTTTTCATTTGAAAGAATTAAAAACATAGTACTGACCAAACCCCAGGGACTGGTCTCTGTGGTGTACTCTATCCTAACTATTGTGACTATAGGAACATTTCTAACTTAATGCTGATCTCATGCCAACTGTGCAGTTTAATCAAATCTGTTAAGATAATTATCATATATAGGCTAATTAACATTAATATTCAGGGAAGACAATTATTGTACCGCTGCACCATTTTTGGCAGCCTATTTTCCATGCAAGCGTCATCCGTGTCTGAAATTGCCAGACTAAGTCCCAAACAGTACACTTACATTTATACCATACTTTAACTGTGGAAAAAATAACACAATCCTCCAAATGTGACAGCATAATTACTACTTCATTTAGTTACAAAGCAACTGATCAATTATCTTCTTTGTATTTCCTTTCTTCTGTTGTCTTTCTATCCTTATGATCTAAGGTCAGTGAACTGAGCACAAGGTGGGGTTTCCTTTCAATAGAAAAGTATCCAGCTATCATGGAATGATTTGCAAAACTGAGAAGGAAATTTTGTTCTTCTTTTCTTTTTTTCTCCCTAATTTAATCAGTTTCTTGCTCAAGGTGGAATTGTTACATTTCTCTCTACACCTGTACATTAATATATAAAGTGTCCTTTAATAAATTTTCAGATTTAAGTATCTATTGTTGCATTTGTGTTTGACTGACGTAACTAATTTAGTAGTTCTGCTAACATGCCAACAGTCTTACTAAGAGACATGAGATTAAAATCTACCAACAAACCTCGTACACTATATGTTATCCTTGCAATCTTTCCAACAAACTGTCAGGAAAAAATGAACTGCGATTGTCACACACTCCTCACTTAATCACACTTAAATTACTGTGATAAAGGTACAAACATGTTGTGGCTGGTGGGTCAAATCACAGTAATCCAGTGTGAATAATCACAGTTTTATAATCAGTGATGTTTATGGGAGTTCCAGAAAGACATTTTTTCCTGTCTTCAACAAACAGACTTACTGTCCATTTGGCACAATAAAGAAAATTATTATGTAATCTCAATTAAAATTCTAGTTTTTCTTACTTGCTGTACTTTTGGACTCAATCTCCACTCCACCTTCAGAGTTTTCCTGAATTTATTGCCATTTTATATTTCTTCTGTTCATATTTCAGAGAGACTGCCTCTTTTTTCAGGTAGTCTCTCTGAAAACACACGTTTACATACATATTTACAAACCTACTTTACAGTATGAGCTTTCCCTAGTAAGAGTTTTCATTTTGCATTTTCTTTTCCTCCATCTGACGCCATGACATTTACAATATTGATCATTAACACGTTGATGAATGAATGGAGTCCACTTTAGTTAATTAATCTGAGCTGCTGTAGTCACACTCACAGTCCACCAGCAATGGAGAATCGACTAAAATACAGATGGAGTAACAGAACTATGATGTTAGATATTTTTTTTAATGTTTTTCCATACATTTCAGCTTTCATATTATACACAGTGCTGGAAGTATTTTGTCCCTTTGCTTAGTGTGAAGAAAGCAGATTTATGACTGAAAGACAACTGAAGCAAATCTTAGATTGGTAGACAAAACTTGCAAAAACAGTTGCTCATGCTATAATTTTTTTAGCCAGTCTTCAACAAGGTAGGCACACAGGCCCTCCATTCCACATTGTAGTTGTACTAGTTTATACTGTATGCAGGGGTTTGCTGAAATAGCATATTGGCAGGCAACAAAGATAAGGTTTGGTGTTGCTCAAAAGCGCACACAGAAGGAATCACAGAATTGCCCTGCTGTAATCTGCATACAGAAACTGAGAGACATTGTTGGAAGACTTTTGATACCCTGAATGACTAATGAACTACAGGTTTTACTAATTTAGGCAAAATATAAGAATATCACAGAATTGACAAGATGAGGTGAAATTATTCCTAGCTCTAGTGCTTATACAGTCTGCAACTGCAAGCTGGAGGAGAGCAGACTACCACAAAATAAGGTAATGTCAGGTAGGCCTATAAACCACTTTTACTGCAGGTCAGGGGTTTCCCATGTTTTATCTTTGACTACACTCGTAAATATATATTCAATGTCACATTACCTACACACAGTAGGAATAGCTAAGGATTAAAGTCAGATAAATACGTTTTATATCATCAACAAGGCACTAATCAGACTGCCAAGTACAGTAGTTTACAAATGTGTGCACTCTTACCAGATGAGCTTTGCTGGGGTGGTTTCCCCACCGCTTGTCAGGATGGGTGAATGTGGTGGAAACCAGCCTGATAGTCCTGCGGTGAAACAGTTTCTCAATCCTGCGTCTTAGCCCTGCAAAATAAAAAAAATCCCCACTTTAGCATATCACCTCACAAAGAACTGAGTCCTGGAAACACAGCTTTCAAAACAAGCAAATACATTATCTAAAGATTCCCAAACTGTAAGTCAAATGCTTCTGAATGTTTAATTTTATTGGTGTTTGTTTAAATATAAAACAAAGGTCTTAATTTATTTTCTCATTTTTAGGAAGTGCGGAATCTCAGTGCTGCTAGGTTTTCTTCTAACGCACGCAGATGCTATGACACGTATGTTTTTTAATGTAAATACACCCCTGTATAATTGTCTGAACATAAATTAGGTCTGTTTTGGCCTTAGTCCAGCATTGGTAATATACCATAACAACATTAAACAATCCAAGGAGCCAATATACCACCATTATACACCACTGTGAATCATACTAGCATAGTTGTCATAAAAAAATCTTTAATCGGTTCTATGTTTACAACATGTTTTAATTTACAACATTTAAAATATTACTATACAAATATCTGGAAAACTGTAGTGTTAAAGCTTAAATAAAATGTTGCCCAAATTCTTTGATGTTATCATTTTCTTGGGTGCAATATGATATCACACTCCTTTCAGCTGACTCATAAATGTCTCTGTATGAATGGTGCAAAGTTTATGCGGAGGTACACACACACACACACGGCTCTTATTCAGAAATATAGTTTCCGTACGGAAAGAGCTGCGTGTATTCATCATGTGTGAAACACCCATTATTTACCTGCCTGAGCTGCTTGATACCAGCTCTACAGCTGAATTTTCTCACTGAAAACTGAAATGACCTTGTTTTCATTGCTACACATTAAAATTTTCTGGAGAGATACCAGGATGCCCTTATTGCTGAAATTTATTGTCTCTCACATGTTAACCACTGAAAGATGCTGGATGACTACACATCGTTTCATAATTAAGTGAAACATGCATGTTCTCTAAAGCATCAATGATACCAATCCCTGAAAAAGTTTTTAACAAAGATTTTAGACACACACACACACACACACACACACACACCTAATACATAGTTGCAGTAACTGATGACAGAGTAGCAAAAAATTTCATAAAATCCTTGTTAAAAATAGTTTCTGGAAAACCACATACATTTGGATATTACTACTTAACTTTCTTTGAAAATAGTACACAGGTTTTAGAGATATCCCAGTAACTAACAGAACCAACACACACAAACCTTTTGGTAGAGGTGAGACATTTGTCATTTAAAACAATAAATGCTAACCCCTTAACTTCCTACATGGGTCAGAGAGAAAGTGATAAGAACCCTGGTTTAACAGTCTGTGCCAAAAGTCTTCTGACTTTTTTTTTTTAAGTTTTCTTTCTCACCACTCACATGTCAGTGTATTGTTTGTCACATGAGACCATGTCTGAAAAGTCATCCCACACACAGCAGACAGATGCAATAAGGCCTTTTTGTGTGGGTGTGTTTTAACTAAACATGAAGCCTGTATATGTGTGAGAGAGAGAAAGAGAAGGTGAAAGAAGCTCAGATGTGGGCGGTCAACTTTTAATATTCATATCTTCATATCTTTAATTTATAAAGGAATTATTTAAAAACTTTGTGGTGCTATTTATATCCTTTTGTATCCTTTTCCTCTTTTGTTTCCGCTTTGCGTATTGAAATTTTCTACAGTCGGACACAGTTTTCCCTTGAGTATTCAGAGTAAAAATACAGCACTGAATCACTGATGCTGCAGTAAGATGTCTTGAAAACTATGAATAATAAATAAATCTTGACTACTATATGAAATTAAGGTTTTCAACTCCTCTTATTCACTCCTTATTCATGTTCATCCCTAATAAATTCTTTTTGTATTTACAGATGTAAAATTACCCATTTCTGTGCTTACAGAACATGCAGAACACTACATAATGAGTTGTTTTCAGGATTTGTTTTATTTTCAGGATTTGTTTTATTTACACATATATGCACACACACACACACACAGACACACACAACCAGCAAACTTGACTCCTTACCCTGAATTCACAGGACTACAAAGATTTTTATGTGGTGCTTTTGCAGAAAATTTGACCCAAAACAGTTTCTGGACTCAATCATATTTACAGGCGTGAACCATCTGTGTTTTCAATGCTGGAAGGCCATGACTGTAGAAACAAGCAAACTATTGTTTAGAAAACTAAGTTGTCTGTTTACAGATGACAACTGACAAAACCTAAGGAAAGTTCTCTAAATGAATAAAATCTAATCTATGGGGTGCTGGAATAGCTCAGAGAGTTGAGCAGGCAACACATATGCTTGAAGGCTAATGTACCGGCCTGGATTCAATTCTGCCCTAGGCTATTTCCTGTGTGTCATTCCCCTGCTCTCCCTCTCCCTCTTTTCCTGTCTGCTCTGCCCAAAATAAAGGCTAAATGCCCCAAAAAGCTTAAAAAAATCTAATCTACATTAACTCAATGAGATTTATTTAAATTCCCTGTTTCCCCTTCACAAGCATCAGGTGGTGACGGGGATATAAGCCCTATAAGCCCTCCTCCACATCCACAGCTTAAATAGTCTACATTTAACACTGAAAGTAACAGAAAAACACCACACTGTGGTTTAACGACATCAACTGTACCCAAGAGCACTCCTGTCCAGCCCTCTCAGCAAATGTGAAGAGTTCTCATACCCTCCTACTCTAACATAAACAGATCATTTTTACATGCAGGCATAGCAGTAGCTAAAGTTAGCGTACCAGACTGGAACACTCAACAAATGGAGATTTTCGCTGCTCCACACCAAACCGACCCCCGCTGTCAGAGTAATGTAATACTGTAAGATGTTACCGTAGAAAAGTCGTTCAACTATTGTCTGATGCTTTATAGAATGGAAGATAAGGACAGGATAAATAATCAACACATTAACTGATAATAATCTACTGAATTTTAAGTTTTAAGTTCCCCACATCAAAAACACAAATAGTCAACCATCAGTACAAATTCTATCCAAGGTAATGGACCATAGTTGGTGGTATTCACTATGCAACTATATGAGTCACTCTAGTCACTGATCACAATCTGCAGATCTGTACGATCAAAGTCTTTCACTGACCTTTCACAAACAAATTTTTGCAAGCACAACAGTAATGCTCACCTTGTAAAACCTGTTTTGGTGGATAACACTGTCAAGAAGAGCAAACCCAGTCTCCAAGAAATTTGTGAACTGCATCAGAGTTAGTGGGAGGTGTTTTTTTTTTTTTTTTGTCAAAAGGCATGCACACCTTTCACAGCACTATAGTACAGAATATTGGGTCCAAAGCAGAGATCAGTGAAAAGTTGAGCAAATCTAATGTACGCAAAAATAGCTATTTTAAGCCAAAAGCCAGATAGGTGGGAATTCATCCTGATTTCACAAAGATGAATGAAAAGCACTGCAAGTTTCATCGCTTCGTAACTATAAGGCTTACAGTTAATGTATCAATGATATTTCACTTTTATCAATGCGGACCGAATTAAATATATTATTTTTGCTGTTAAAATAACCCAGCCACAGGGGGACCACAAGCCAGTGTACTCCCAGTGCTGGTCCCACGCCTAGATAAATGGGGAGGGTTGCGTCAGGAAGGCAACTGGCGTAAAATCTTTGCCAACTGAAAGACCCCTAAAAGAAGTGGCTGAAAGAAGAAGAGAAAGATTTTTGCTTTTAAAATAAGAGTGCATTTCTGAACCAGTGTAGGTTGAGTACTGTGAAAATATCTAACCAAATGCAGAAGGCGCTTCTAATATTTCGCTACAGAAAGCTACAGATGGTTTGTAATAATTTCTTGGTCCATTGTTGAATCACTGGCGAAACAAATGTGTAGGCAAAATAAATAAATGTAAAGATAGGGCTCAGATTTTCTTCTTAAATTAGTCACCAAAATGTTTAACAGTATAGTAGTTAGTATTGTCTCATCATTATTTTTTAGATTATCAAGGTAGAGCTAACTTTTATCTACTGTTCATACTGTTTGATTGTTAATGTTTGTGTTTTGTCCTGAGTGTTTTTTGTGACCTCTCTATGTTCTCCTTCTTCTCTATTCTTTCCCCCTTACCTCGCAAAAAGTTATGGCAGATGGCTGCCCCTCCCTGAGTCTGATTCTGAAAGAGGTCTCTTCCCGTTAAAAGGGAGCTCTTTTTTCCCACTGTGGGCAAGTGCTTACTCATAGGGGATCTAACCATAATCCAATCATCTAATCATGACCTAATCATTAAAAATTTCTCATATTTGTAAGATGGTCACCTGTTTTTAAAGTGTATCTTAATGTATTTAAATGTTCACTTGCAAAGTAAGAAAATGTAACACTAATGCTTCCTTTCCATGAAAACAAGAAGAAAGAACTGCTGCATGATTCATGTTGTCAGTGACCTCTGTCTCGACCAAAAATGCAGCACATCCTTTTTTCTGAAAGTTTAACTTTTTAAGTGACATACATGACAGTGGAAGCCTTTAGGGTATAGTAACAATATTTCTGGTCTGACCTGGTTCACCAGCACCTGAATAAAATATGTCTGGTTTCACTTGCATTAGAACTATTCACTCAGAAAACTGTTAGTTTTAGATACTAAGACGCAGTGGCTGACTGCCTACTGGGACATCTCCCTGTAGCCTGAGGGTTATTTTGGCCTGCTGTGAACGGTCAACTTGACAGCGGTAATAAAACAAGCATGAATAAGTCGAAGGAACTCTCAGAATACACAGAGTTCAACTCTATGCTCTTGCCACAGTATCCACAGGCCACAGACACGTTAAGTGATATTCAGTCAGTCCGATATATTTTCTATTTTTTAATCTGAATAACATTCCTCGGATATGAACATAGTGGACAAATAAAAAGTACATCACTACTAAGGGTGTTGCTAATAAATGAAGGTATTGTGAATAATCATGATAATTAAAAATGAGTTATTGATATCTTTACAAACACACATAAGATCATAATTATTTGGGTAATTTTTCTATTTACCTACTTTTAAACATTTATGGCTATTACTATTACTATTTTAAAATGTAAATGTTTTACCAATACAGTGAGAAAAAACAGACAATACTAAGTTAAAGGTGAATTCATTCATTTTTTTTCCTCATTTTCTATAGATATTGAAGCAATATTGCCAAACTGAATACTTTTGCCAACATTACCTGTGTGAATTCTAATACTGAGACATCCGCAATCTATACATAGGTTTATCCTTCAAAATTAGGTGTCTGGTTGTTTTTACTTAATCCCAGGCACAGAGTGGCCTGGGATTAAGTCAAATTCCCAGTCTGAATCACTGCTTCAGTCCATCTCTCCTCTGATGCACTTCCAGTATAAAAACAACAAAATGTGCTTAAGAGAACACATTGTTTTTAATAGTAAACTGAGTCTGTGAGCAACCAGAGGCCTCCTGTAAAAATAACATGTTGGCTGATAAACAAAGCGGCTTCAAAAAGGAAGTGAGAGGTTTAATATCAGTAAGTGACTAAGGCAGCGGAGCACAGGGAAAATCCAGAATCAATATGTTTCAGTTCTCAGTATATGGCGTACTGTGGCATATTTACATTTATCTGAGGTTCCTATACAGGTCACCGGCTATGTTGACAATAGCAAAGTGGTTCCTAGAACAAAAGCCTTTCATGGAGAGAACAGCACACAATGAGACTAATATTCAAGGGAACCTCTTTTCACAACAAAACTTCAAACAGCGCAATGATTCCAACCTAATACTAATGTTTTTCTTGATGCATGCTCAATAATCCAGGTAAAAGAATCCCAAAAAGCTGAATCTGTTCATCTGGACGTAGTGTTTTTTAGTGGGAGAAACGTTTCATCACCTCTGATGACTTCTTCAGTCTCAGCTGACTGCAGGCTTCCCCAACCTTATAAACAGTACATTGCATAATGACCGAAACTAGCACCACTGACTAACAATGGGCCATGAGGTCAGTTTCATGATCATTAGTATGCAAATTGTCATGACCATTGATCAATGGCCATGAGTACCATTCACAGAGATTGGGGAATGGCCTTAGGCCCCCTCCTCGGTTCAGAGATGGTCTTTCTCTTTTCACGTAAATGGCCTCCTTGACTCCCCGTTCAAACCAGCGTTCCTCCCTGTCCAGGATGTGTACGTCCTC
>VUQS01035732.1:0-12916 GCA_015108495.1 Heterochromis multidens
TCACCAGATATCAACACGATTTCGATCCGCTCCTCACGTGTTAACCTCTTCGACATGTCAATGGCTGTGAACAAAGAGCAACTTGTAAATAACTCATGAAAGAATAAAGTTACGTTGGAACCAAGCACACCATTGTTTTTCTTGTGACATTACCAATAAGTTTGATGTGTCACATGGCCCTCTTCCTATTGAAAAAACAAAAGTTGTATCCAAGATGGCCGACTTCTAAATGGCCACCATGGTCACCACCCATCTTGGGGAGTTTGCCCCCTCACATATACTAATGTGCCACAAACAGGACTTTAATATCACCAACCATTCCCATGTTATTACGGTGTATCCATATAAATGGCCCACCCTGTAGATTAGTTCCTTGGTGCAGTGGCATTATAAATTATGTTCAGCAAGCCAAAGCAAAAATGGTGCTCAAAAGAGGAAGGAGAAAAGAGAGCAGATTGAGTATACTGCCAGAACTTTGGATTTGAGCAGTGCTGTGAATGACTTTCCTGAGCTCAAGGCCTCAAAGATGTTGTTCTAATGGGTGAGTAGTTTGTGTTCTAGTAAAGAACTGAAACATTGTTACCACTTGTGTGTTGAAAATGTGCACTCAGTGTGTAGTTGAAGAAGATGGTGTGAGTTTGTAGCATATGCTTAAATAAATGCATCTATTCCCTCAACCTCTGACTGTGGTTGTTGTCTATGGTGCTATGAATGATGCTATTGATTGTTGATTATTGTTGATTGCTATATGATATTAGTACTTGCTCTGTGTCTGTGATGTGAGTGTGTGTGTGTGTGTGTGTGTGTGAAAGAGAGAGAGAGAGAAAATGTGAGATGGTGTGTTTGTTGCTTCAGGGCCTATCACAGAGTTACACCTGTGATTGGTCCATAGTGAAACCTGCAGAGAACAAAAGGGCCACTTTGTATCTTTATTCAGCAGTGCACACACTAAAAGAATATGAAATAAGTAATATCACATATTAAAATATTAATGTATTAATGCAGTAAAATAAATTATTAAATACAATCAACAATAGCAATAAACACTTTAATGGTCTAGTATTTTTTCAAAACAACTGCAATCAGTGGCTCTTAATGCATTCTCCTACCTGAGCAGCCAGTAAGAGAAGCCACAAAGTGCTAACTTCCTAGACATCACTCAAATAGCCACTAGCTAAATGGCAGTTAGAGAAAAGTCTGCCTTCAGCTATATTAGTTTTTGATTTCCATCCATGATCTGAAAAGCAGTGTGTGGCAAACTGCAATAAGATTATTTTTCTTCAGCTACAAAAACATAGCAATTATATACATTGCAATGGGTTTTAGTTACCAACTGCTTTTCTGAAGGTTGCAGTAGTTCATCTTTAGTGTGGTGCGATGTTGTGACTGTGTAATTAAAAAAACTCATTTTAATTTTGTTGTGACCTTGTTTCCCAGTGCAGACTGGAAGCAGATGTATACGTTAGAAAATATCACAGACTGCTGATGCTGTGCTATGTAGCTGCTGTGAGCCTCTGGTGATTAATTACTACATAGACAACATGGATGCCATTACACTATGTGTAAATACACTCTTTCAAATATGTGTACTCACATGCATTAGCTTGCACATATTTGCACTGAAATTGACCCACACATGTTCCATCATTATCATCCCTTCCTGTGGGTGTTCATATGTCTGTCTGTGCTCTGTGCTGTGTGTATGTGTGTGTGTGTGTGGGTGGGTATTTTTGGGTGGGGTAGTGAGGGGGTGACATTTCCTGTATCACGTACCACCGCTTGTTTGATCTTCCTTCTTTCATCTTCTCAGCAAAGAAACCTGACATTACAGGGTCTCTCTATACTCTCACTCGCTCCATTTTAAGTCTTGAGTGTGTGTGTCTGTGTGTGTGTGTGTGTGTGAGTATGCGAAAGCTAAGTGCGGGGTGGGGTGGTAAATAAGTGTGTCCGCTCCACCTTAGGGCGAAAGAGAGCGAAGTGTACATTCCCTCCTTCCTCTCACACCCTGCATTAGTAAAAGTACTGGATGAAGGAGCGAGTACAATGTGTGCAAGTTGACTCGAGTTATTCAGTTTGAGTGTGTGTTTGTGTGTGTTATCGATACCCACATTAATCTGCAGGATTCTCAGATTTTCCAACCTCATTTCTACAGAGGCTCATTGACATTCAAGGTAATACAGGTGATTCACCAGAAAAAATGTCTTCTAACCTTGGGAGTTTTTGAGAAAGAACATCTCCAATATAAAACTGTAACCTTGAAATTCCTTAACAGTAGAGTGAAACCGACATTTGTAAACAGCTCCTCATTATTATAGTAATTGCTCAGTGCACTGGGGCTTTTATATTACTTGAGCAAGATAAATATAAAATCTAGAACAGAGAATTGTTCTTCAGAGTTGAATATGCTGCCACGGTGGTGCCTGATTAGCAAAAGTAGAGGATTTTTGTGCTTTCCTTCATATATCAAAGATACAATGAGAAACAGAAAAAGATGTCTCTCTCAGCCAGCTTTAAGTCCCTAAGTGAATGTATGCAACCATCCTACCTTCTTAAATGTCCTCAGGTATGACATTGAATGACTGCCAGCATTAGTGATGCTCTTCTGGAAATGACACTGACCTCTGGCTCTGTGTAGACAAAGCTGTGAGAAAAAAGAATTCCTCTACAGGGAGAAATTAAGTATCGTAACATAATGAGTGGGAAGTGTGTATAGGTCAAAAAATGACCTCAGTATAAATACAGCTGTGGCCTTCATAAAATCCCATCATCACGTTAAGTATAGTTGTAGAGTAACCTTCATCCAGATATATAATACATTTTTCTGAATATTGTCTCATAACAAATGTTAAAGTTGAAGTGTGGACTGGATATCTGATTATGAATGAAAATTCTTTACATTCCATCCTGTGACAAAAGGATTCAAGCAATGCTGAATTTGCCTATCAGCACTAAGTATTTTATAGTATATTCTGAGGAGAGCGGTGACATTCCTGCACTGGTGCACTGGTAGCATTACATTTTGTATTGTCACTGGACAAATCAGAGCTGGAGGCAGCTTAAGCATCTTCAATGTGAGATCACTTTGTGTCTGGTCAGCTATTAAAATATGTAAATTAAAATATGCAGCATAAAAACAAAAGATTTATAAAAACATTGCAGGTGGCTGTCTGCACTAATTTAAGGCTACATCCACACATACACGAGTATTTTTTTAAAATGGGGCTTTTTCCGATATTGTTTTGAAAAATACCTCTGTCCACATGAAAACGCAAAAAACAGTCTCAAGCACTGTCAAGAGCATGCCAAAGAAACAGGTGGGGATTTAACCCTGTTTTCAGTGATCCAAAAAGTCGTTTATGTGTGGGCGAAAGGCCAAAATGCATAGAAAAAGCTACATTTACCAAAATAACTGTGTATGTGTGGTCTAAATTTGAGCACATCGAGCACAGTGGATTGCAGTAAATGTAAAATAGGATCATAATCTGTTCAAATGCAAATGCATAAACTAAAATAAGCCTTCTTTCACTTGACTTAATCTTTTCATCTTATTGCGATTGCCATGGTTTTTCAGTGAATACAGTCTTTTCGATTCTTTAATCATAGAAGAAGAACCTTTCTTATAATAACCAACAGGAGACGGTGATCTGAAATGATTTTGGTGACACTAAGCTGTCTATTATGTATGTTTTTGTAGCATCACCATTTTTACAGTGTTGTGCTTTGTAGACTGCACACTTATCTCACAACATGGTTTTCCAACCATAGACAATGAGTTACAATGAATTTCATGAAATTGTCCAGGTCAGATAATTTTAATGAAAATGGTTGGAATGCATTGTCTGTGGTTGGAAAAATGTGTTGTTTGAGTTTTTAAAACATTTCAGTTATGAGTTATTGATTCCCCAGGCTCGAATTCATTAATGTCTTTATAACTATACTAAAGTGAAAAACTGCAGTTACACAGCCCTGAAGAGTCACACTTATGGCTCAACTCGCCTTTATTTAAGTCTCACTTTTTATGGTTGTGGCGGGGTGTGGTTTGTGGATAAGCTGCAGGGAAGGGGTGGAATAGTGGGTTCAAGGGGACAGTACCAGGGAAGGCTGTGGCGCACAGCTGTCCCTCATCATACCCCTGATGTCTTGGGTATTTAGTGGCATGCCGGCACCGAGGAAGGAAGTCGAAGACTGAACGAGAGAGTGAGGCTGAAAAGCCTCGCAACACGAGTGTTTTTTTCACTGTAAATAAGATTACACGTACTAGCAGACTGCCTGTCTGGGTCCTGTATTGCCACAATGGCGTTTTCACAGTAAGGACAACTGAAATGGTCAAACAATGGGTGAGACAGCAGCTAATTCATTCAGCATCTAACTAGTCTTCCTGTGCAGAGATTAGCTGCCCACACCCCTTAAATCAGGTTGTGTGTCACAAGAACAAAAACACAAAATGTAGTAATTCATGAATTCCAATTATTCAAAATAAAGTTTGAGGATCACACATATTCTGTGAGTTTCCCGGGAGAAAGAGCAAAGCATCCTGGCAGGTGTGCATTGCTGGTGCCATTTACAGTGGTTTCTATAATATAGACTTTCCTTGGCCAGCTTCAAAAGTATATTAAATATCTGCCTAAGCATATTTGCCAACTCATCTAGCATGTCTTTTCTTTTCCAAGATTATGAAACCAAAGGCATTTGATTTACTAGTGGACAATCTCCTTTTTCTGATTTTGAAAGCTCAAGTGCTGCTAATCAGCTAGCCTTGGTTTTTCCCACATTGTGTTTCCCTATCAGTGGGGTAGTCAGGTTGCTGTTGTGGTGGTTCTTGATGCCATTTTCCTACTTCACTACTAAATCTCTCGTCCCACTACAAAACCTGCAGCAAGTGAAGAATTGGTTCATGTGCCACTACACCAAGCTCACTGAGCCTGCAGAGCAGAACAAGGACTACCAGCTGCAGTCCATGACCATGGAGTTGGAATCCATGTGTGAGACAAGACATATATGGAGAGGCAGCTGATTATATTGCTCTATAAGCCGCCACACATGCAATCCAAATTTGTGTGAAGCACTGTAGTGTCTATGCAGTGAGTAGCCATGGAAGAATTAGAAGAATAAACACAATATTTGCACATACAAATTCCTTGAAACACACACTCCCACAGTATGAAAAAGACTCTTTGCTATCATGCTGTGAAAGGCTGTTGTCAGGGTGTTGTAACTGTGCCATAATGCTGTTTGTATCACTGCTCACATAGCAAAATAAAAGCACTACTTAGGTGACAGGGCTCTGCCTCTGTTTCTTTATCTCTCTCCTTCTTTCTCTCTACCCTTCATTGTTTCAGTTGAAATTTTTCTTTTCTCTCCATGCCCTGTCAGTCTCTTATTACACCATGCCTGTCTTTCTTTAGTTGTCTCAATCCTTCTTCCCTCCCTTTGTCGCTTGTGAATGTAATTTTGTCAGCCAGTTGTCATTTTGCCTGCTGCCTCTCTCTCACTCTCTTCTCCTTTTTTACCCTCCCGAAAGACTAATGAGCGACTGCATGCTGAGGGATGGTTAAAATATGGGAGAAAGGGTAACCTAAACTGTGATAGAAGGCTAGAATCTGAGATTAACTGAAAAAATGATATAATAAGGAAAAAAAAATGGCAATATATTATTCTCGGCAGAAACTTTGAAAAGTTGACTGTTACAATGTACATAACATCCCTCAAGTAAGTCAGAGGTTATTTTGGAAGGACAAAATAGTGAAAAATAGATATATTTATTATTGAACATCAACTTTTTTTTTTTAGAACATCAACTTAATACCAAGGATAACAGGTAAACGCATGTTACAGCAGACATGATCGTCCCATTTGGAAGTCCTAATCTTACACAGATTTAAATATACCTCCTCCTACTCTCCAGGTAAAGAAACACAGTCCATCTCTGCACTATCAACAAGCAGCTAGGTGTTCTTTGAGTCCAACTGTAGAGCCAAAACCAGCAGCACAAAACAGGTCATTGTTCTCCAGATGGCTCAATCAGACTTGACTTGTTTTCATGCTTCCAAAAATTTGTGAAACTTCACCAAATCAAAATAGCAGCTCATTTATCATGCTAATAATGTGACACTTCAAAGTTAAAATCATTTTAAACCCATTCTTTTTGAGAGTGTTTCCCTCACCCTGGTAATTTAGTCCTACTATTCCTATCACTACAAAGCATCCTAAAGTTCAGATAGGTACCACAGATTATGAGAAAATGTTTAATTTTAGGAGGGGGCAGAGTATCAGACCTGTTACATACGATAATGAAATGTCTGTTCACATAAAACTGTGTTACCTAGATCCGAAGTGTTAGGTTAATGCTACTGTAATAAATACTTAATTAATAGGTGTATGAGTCAGGATCTGACAGTAAAAATGTTTTGTGTTCATCTTCTGCAAATCCTACAGGTCAGCTCTTACAAATAGATTTCAAGTTTATAATCCCTTCGCTAGGTTCACTCCACCTCAGCTGTCAGGTTTTTTTTATCCAGCTCTCTAAATGTACAAGAACACACACAGTCCCTGTCAATTCTTAAGAGAAGAGTTTGTCCTTTTATCAAAAACATATTGATTTTCCTTTGGCTGCATTGCATTGATCTCAATTACCATACTGTTTGTGGAGAGGAACACATGCTTAAAGCCTGCACTTACACTGTGTTATTTTTGTTTTATTTTTGATTACTCCGCCCCTCATTTGGTCTGCTCGATAATGATCCACTAAATTGTGCTTTTGATAGATTGGTCATTACTGAAATAAACTATGCTTTTGTTTATAAATTAGAACATTATTAGTAGATCTCACACAGAACTTTCCACTTCCACTGGCGCATTTTTTGCGATTTGCAGCTTCAGGCTAATTTGGCCCTGTTAGGAAATCTAACCTATAGTCTCCAAATTGCAAAGACTGAAACTTAATTATTCACTTGGTTAATAATTGTTTCTTGTGCAGATGCATGTTGTTTGAGAGCTGCCATTTAGGACTATGGCAAAGACTAATGCTTATGTTTACAATGTGTTACAGTGTCTTCTACAATGTGTTCACGTCGATGCAAGTCTATTAACATTAAAAAAGAACCAGATCAATTCAGGGATGTCTATTAGGAATAGGACAGGAAGTACAAGTGATATAATGTGATGCTTAGCTACTTTGTTTTATTCAGTTTTATTGGCAGACAAAATGTTGCTTTTCTCCACATTGCAAAAGCCATAACATTGGCATTAAAAACTCATCTTACAACACACACGCATTGTCAAACAATAAGCACTTGCCCTCTTACTCATACTGCTGTCAGTGTCTCATACTCATAAACACACACACACACACACACACACACATATACATGCAACACATCACACTCCAGGGAGTGTATTGGCATTTCACTACAGCTTATTCTGTTATGACGTTACTGAGCCTTCCAGACACCTCTCAGACAGATTGGCTTCTCATCTTTAAGACAGCTGATAATGAATTTAAAGCACGGCCCTTGGCTTTGGCATACCTGTGGAAAGCACAATCCCAGACGATGAAAGAGGTAGACAGACACTATGTGCCTTGGCAAGACATCATAGCAGAAAATGGAAATAACTTGTGCTGGTGTGAGGGTAAATTGGCAGGTTTTATAAAAGGCAGTCTATCTCCATTGGAAGATGCTCCAAGAAATGAATGAGATTTGCTTTCCAGTGATGTCCTGCAGAAATCTGGAATCTCTAAAGTGACAGATTGTTTAGAATACACAATATCTGGTTAAATTTTCCACTGACAGCCATGATAGTGTTCGATGAGATTCAGTTATTTGGCTTGGTTAGGTCACAACACTTCATGTGTGAGACAATATCAGCTGTCATTTACACTAGAAAAGATTGAGATACAGTGTATTGTTTCTCCAGGCAGGGTATAATTCTTCATACTGCAGATGTTTTTTGACAGTGCTGGATCAGAGTGAAAAGGCAGTAAGATGGAATAAATTAATCAAAATGTTCTATTTTTGGAAACTGGAGAGATATTTTTTGGTTATTGCAAGGTTTTACTTGTCAATTTACTATTAGTAATCAAAAATTAGCATACATGTGGCCGTGCACTTTAACTTGTTATGGTAATGAGTAGACCAGCAATTCTTTTAATGTGCTCTAATGATGAATGGGGTTTCACAGGGTGTGTGGCACTGTGCACAAACTTAACCAGCAATTTTAATCATAGCTAGTTGCAGGCTTTTAAATTCTTTGGATTACTCTTGTAGCATTATTTTTCATGTTGCTCATGAAAGTGTATTGACTTTTTCCAGAAAGTTGATTTTGTTCATCTGGATGCAGTGTTTTCAGTGGGAGAAACATTTTATCGCTTTTTCAGTCTTAGCTGACCACATGTTTCCCCAGTCTTATAAACAGTATAGCTGAATAATGACCAAAACTAGTACCTCTGCCTAACAATGAGCCACAAACTCAGTTTCATGATCGTTAATATGCAAATTGACATGACCGTTGATCAATGGCCATGAGTACCATTCACAGAGAGTTGGGGAATGGCTGCAATCACAGCATTCTAAGATGGTGAAAGAAGTGCTCTTAGGCCCCCTCCTCACCTTTTCACATAAATGGCCTTCTTGACTCCCCGCTCAAACCGGTGTTTCTCCCTGTCTAGTGCACATTCTCATCATTGAAGGAGCAGCCATTACCCTGTTAGGCAATAGTGTTAGTTTTGGTTATTGTTTATAAGGTCGGAGAAACCTGCAGTCAGCTGAGTCTGAAGAAGTCATTTGGGTGAGTGACGAAATGTTTCTACCACTGAAAACGCTGCTTCTAGATGAACTGAGTAAACTTTCTGGGATTTCTTTACCTGGATTATTGAGCATGCATCAAGGCATGTATTGACAACTCTGTGACAGGCAGATAGGTAGCTTTTCACTAACTTTATTCAACAGTGCCACTCACCTGTAAGTAAACCAACATGTAAGTAAACCAACAAATCATTGGGCAAAGATTGCACCTGGTGGTCTAACATAGCAGGGTTTTGTAGGCACTCGGAAAAAGGATGAGCATTGGTGTGCTAAATGAAGCTGCCTGCTTTCTTTACAGAAAAGACATTAATACAGTTTAAACAGCTGCATTTATTGGTACAGTAGTTATAGGCAGATATATATATAGTCACTGCATCACAGTCATTCCTTCTTTATATATTGTGTTAGCAGCCACAGTAAAGAACAAATGGCAATGCATTAATGTTACACACAACCGAATGATGATACAGCTCCCTATTTTCCCCACACTTAATAACACCAGCCTCAACCACCTTTCACACAAATACTCTTGTAACTGTGTACAGAGGGCCATCATACATCCAACTGCTCTCTTGAACTATTATATTCACATCAGTGGTCACGTTGCCTCAGTAAGTGAGTCTGCTCTTTTCATCTCTGTTTTTAAATAATCATCTTCATGATAAGCTAAGGTAGCTTACAGCCCTACCTCTGGGAAAGATGAGTTGTGTTGATATTCTTGTGTATCTCTTTGTAAGAGAAACAGGGCTGAAATTCTTGCTTTTTTAGAGGTTCCAGAGTACTAGACAACCATGATAACTCACATCATCATAAACTGACATCGCTGACATAAAATGCCTGAGTGATAACCTGCTAATTGATTAGATCAAGGAAAGTACAATAACTTATTGCATTTATCCCACTAACATTAGTTAGTGGGATAAGTGTGGATAAATGTGGCTTAATGTGGATATAATTTATGATAATCTAGGGGTAAATAAGAAATGGATTAAGTGAGAACCAAAGAGAGTTACTTAGTCTAAGTAAGACAAAACAGCATCAATATACTGGATCAGACAGTCAAAGAGAGAGTTAAATGAGATTTTCCATGGGATGAAAGGCAGCTTGCAGATAATGAAGTGGCCTCTTTGACTGGTGGCCAAAATAAAAAAGGACACAAAAGCACATGAACACTGTCTCAAATAAAGACACAGTGAGATGACTAAAACCATAAACAGGCATACACCATTATCAAGTGGATACTGGCTTTTACACACTAATCCCAGTCAAATCCCTTTGGAGAGCAATGAGACTGGCATCATCACACAGCCATGTGTGTATATGTGTGAGTCTGTGCCTGTGTGGCATAATGTGGCTAAGTGATCATGCAGAGTGTAAATCCCAGAGTTGAGTGTTAACCATCCCTGAGGTTGTGTTAGTCTGTTGGAACAGCATTTTACAAACTCCTGGGAACCAGAGGCTGTAAATTTAGTCTGTCCCCAGGGGTGGTGAGTGAGGGAAGTGGGAGAGGAAGGAAGGTGTGTTGGGGGTTCGGAGAGCTCTGAAAGCATACAGCTCAATTGTGAAGTGAGGAGACACTAGAGAACAGCCTGCCACCCACACTTTGTACAGTGTGCCGTTTTAGAACAGTGTGTCTCCCTCATGGAGTAAAGTATTGGTAATTTAATTGTTTCTGAGAATTCATGAATGTGCTAATGTCTAGATACTCCAACAAAATACAACACATGGCAAGTTTCTGATTGAAAAACAGGCATCAAAGGCAATACATATTTGAGAGAATGCTATATATACACACACACACACACACACACACATATATATATATATATATATATATATATATATATATACACACACACACACACACAGATATGACAGGCCCCTGCACGGCATGTATAACCGGAGATATCGAAATATATCGATATATATGTCTACTAAATGAAATGACATAAAAGAAAGGCACTGGAAGAGGGAAGAAGGAGGGTGAAATGAAAGTAAATTGATAACGTAAATAGAAAACAGCAACAACACAAATCAAATAAAGTTTTCAGGCCAAAGAGGGCTAACAGTCCCTCGGAAATATGCAAGGAAAAGGCGAATGAGAGGAGGAGTGAGGGAGGAGAATGATGTATAAAAAGCCAGTCCTGTCTGCTTGTGCCGCTTCCCCTCCCCCAGAGGATGGTATGATGGGGTAGAGATGAAAGAGAGACTTTGAAGAAGGAGTGATCCTTCCCTTGCTCCCTCGAAGGAGGAGGAGAGGGATCAGAGCAGAGGCCCCTGACACAGCAAGAGATGTCAAGATACACGCACACTCAGTACTTTTCACATTATGCACTTGACTTCTTTTAGATGTACTTTCGAAGGTGACTTTACAGTCCATTTTATTTTGCTTTGAGCACAGCTTTTTGAAACTGACCATATGGGTGATCTTTTTTACACTTCCTCAGTGCTGACAGCACTGAACTCCTCACAGAAGTCACATTTCTACTTGCTGCTGGATAGCAACAGAGGCATTTGCTAAAACTGTTTTACTCCTCAGCACTGTCACAACTTTTCCCTTACTTCCTGACTCAGCTTTGTCATCCTTCAATCTCAGGAGAGACTGAAGGATGACAAAGGAAGGGACTGTTCTGCACAGAGTGATTTGATTCAAGAATAAGCAATATTTTTGGACATTTTTAACCCTATAGTCTTTGGTGTAATCTACAAAAGTTATGTCAGTTGGTGGGGCGAAGGACTGGTGTTTTTTCCTTGCTGTCAAGTGTCTGAGTGTATAGGCAGGGTACACTCAGAAAGGCCCCAGCTGGCTGGTGGAGTCAAAACCAGGACGTTGGTGTGAGGTGATGAATCATTAAATTTAAAAGATGGGGAAAAAAGTGTATATAAGTAGGGCTTGGGATATTACAATATACAGTATGTGTGGGAGATTAAGATGCCCCACCTTAGACTGTATATGTCGGCAGCTATCCATTAAATATATTCTTTTATTAGATTAAGCCCCTGATAATCAGCTCCAAAATCTTTAAGCACCAATGGTTACTTCCAAATCCATTCATCTATGGCATCATCCAATTTTCTACAGTATATCTTTTCTCCAATACCAATAGACTTATAAAACTCCATGCTTTCTCAATGTCATTTCATGATAAGGATGCTGTGTCTGTTAATGTGCCTACAAAGATATCATGTTTAGTCTGTCCCTGATTGTGAGAGCCTTTTTTTAAAAGGAAATGTATGCATAGATGATTTCATTCTTAAGCTCAGAGTCACTGAAAAGTCAATCCAAAACTCTATTGAAACATATTCTCCTTTCATGATATCCAGTGATTTCAGCTTAGTCTTAATTGCTTAACCTTTCCACTTTTCACTTGAAGACCTTCGCATTCACATTCACACTATTCAAGGCTGCACTCAACCTTTTGATGTACTCACAGCAGTGGCGGTGTGGTAAGTTGAAAACTGTGAGATAAGCCAAATTTTTAATTGCTCTGAAATGTCACAGAAAAAAAAGAAGAAAAAGAAACCCTGTGGGATCACCCAAGAGGGCCAGCAAACACAAAGGATTGATGGATAAGGCTGAAATTGAGGAAAATATGATTTTAACCATATTTAATTAAATCTGAATGAAATTAAATTACATCTTCAGTGTTAAATGGGATTTGATATCCCCATTGTTGCTACAAGAAGCAGGGTGGCCTAGTGATTTTAAAGATCATCTTCAGACAGCTGATGTTCAAAGTCCTGTGCAAGCGGACGTAACCCCATCTGTTATGTCCTTCAGTAATACTCTGAACACCTTACTAGTCAGTAGATAACCATGACATCTGACATTTTTAATGATGGCAGCAAAAGAAAAATCTCATGGAAGTAATTATCATTAGAAATGTTCCATTGACAGTAATCCAAACCAAAAAAATATCATTACTGAAACACTTTAGAACCCTGTGTGAGCACACTCATACTATCGTCTGCCTTCACACACATATGAACCTGAGTGACATCCCATTCTTAATCCATAGAGTTTAATATGTCGTCGGCCCACCCTTTGCAGCTATAACAGCTGCAAAGGGTGGGCCGACGACATATTAAACTCTATGGATTAAGAATGGGATGTC
>VUQS01035736.1:0-10735 GCA_015108495.1 Heterochromis multidens
ATTATGGTTCTGTTAATAGTTCAAGTGCCAAGAAGAGCATTATTTGACTTAATGGGCTTGTTGTGCCTGGAGCATGCCATATAAAAAAAAAAAATCCCTGTAAAGCTGTCAGCTTAGCTCTAAAGTAAGAAAAACTGTTGCTGTTTAGCATTCAGAGCAGTCTGAAGCCCAATATTTGGTACACAAGGATTACTTTATTACTTTTCCGTATGTTTACCTCATCATTTAAAACTTTGGCTATGTTTATTATGAACACCCAACATTGTGTCATTTTACTGTAGACAGATGATTTCTCAAATGAGTAAAAACTCGTCCTGCAAATGATGTTTATTTTAAAAAATCTGTGGATTTTGCTTCATTCTCTGGGGTACTATAAACACCTGTATATATTTTCTGGGCAATCTATTTGCTGAGAAATATACTATATACACTATAGAATGGCACCACATGACTGAAAAGATGCTATAGCAAATTTGATTACTGTTTTCTTTTTAATGGCCTGTTCTAGTCCATTTAATCCACAGGAAAAAAAAATATTAATGCTATAGCACACAGTGATATTTTAGTGAACAGAGCTCAGAAATGCGAACAAGTGCTTTTAAACATGATAATATTCTCATACTCATAGCAAGAAGCATTCAAATATTTTGTTCTTCATATTGGTATCTATTAACTTGACTGGCATGCACAGAACCCTTACCTCACCACCAGCCATTAGCATTAGCAAGTGTAATGTGCAGATGTCAGATGTAAAGTTGTGCTTTGATTGATGCCGATTGGTAAACTTCCTTAACCTGTTGTTATAAAAGTATAGCAGAGGGGGAAAAAAAGTTTTGAGTATCCTTTGTCCTTCAGTGTACAAGTAGATCAAATCTAAGACGATGCAAGATGGAAGGAAAACACACACAAAGCAAATAATAGAGCTAATCATGCCTGCTGCATTTAATGAACAGATATAACAAGCACTTCTCTCATTGTGTCATCTAATTTATCAGCTATTGTCCCGCACTCTTTTTTTCTGTCTAGGTCCTTCAGGCTGATTGCAAATAAAATAGAATTAGCAACAATTTTCTTCTAACCCAATTTAATGAACAATTTAATTTCAAGAGGCCCAAATTTACTGCATGCACCAGCTTCATTCATTTAAGTATGTATACATAATCAGACACACAAGTATGTGTGACACATGCTCAAGTATGTGGAGGAATGTTTATTTTTCTTTTGTATTTCCCTCACACACACGCACGCACCAACACTCAGAGTGTGTCATCCTTTTTGGTCCAATCGATTCATTTAGTTTACCTCAGTGACACTGGAGCCTGCTGGAAATATCCTATCCTTAAAATCTTCCTTCCCCCCTCCTTAAACGTCTGCTTTGGCTCGACATGATGAATGATCGCTTGGGCCAATCAATTCTATTTAGATAAGCTCGCCTCCAGAGAGGACAGGAAAAGGAAGAAGGATGGATTTTTTTGAGTTATTCAACACGGAGGCCCAAGGTTATTGTTATTTGGGCTGTCCGCCAAACTGATATTTCACAGGTAGGGCAGACTTGGTAACTGTACGAGCTTGAAGAGTCTCACAAAGAAGATCAAGGTGCAGAAAAATAGTGTCTGTTTTTCAGTGATAATTGGACTACCTGCCTAATAGAATAGATTCAGTGTTCTTGTGAAAATTAAGTACACTCTCTACCTTAGAAACTAGAATTTGCCTTCTTTGTATATTTCATCTGTATTTTTCACAACTGTTCACACTGATGTTGGCTTTCCAAAACCTTTGACCACTTTTTCAAAGTTCCTTTAACTGCAAAAAGTTATAAGATTTTTCTGAGCCAGTCATGGATGGATTTGCTTCATCATCATCATTTTACGATTGAAAAGACAAACCTCTGGCTCAAATGCAACCTTTGGACAGATGGCCTCACATTTCCTTCAATCGCTTTTTTGATATGAGACAGAATTCATAGTTGAATCAGTGACCGCAAGCTGCCCAGTCCCTGAGGCAGCATTTCCCCTGTCATGCTTCACAGTTGGTATAAGGTTCATTTCCTGAAAAGCTGTCTTTGGAAGGTGCCAAATATGTCCACTGTTATTGTTGCCAAACAACTCTGTCATAAAACTGGCAAACTGTAGTTTTATTTAAATGTTCTTTCTGGACTGCAAAAGCTTTTTCCTGGCATGCTTCCTATGCAGGTCAAATGCACTTGAAATTTCTTTATACCTGCAGATCCTGTGATGAAATGTTGGGCTTTTTGAAGACTTCTTTTTGTTTTCAGATCACTCTCTGGATGAATTTTCATGGCCAGTCTGTCCTGGAAAAAATGCCAGTTGTTGCAGACACACTGTTGATGATTTTCCCTACATTGGATTAATGTAGGTTCAAATAATTTCAAATCTTTGTATTTTCATTACCAGACCAATAGGTAACCACAGTTCCCTAATTCCTTCATTCTAATTCTGTGGTTTGGAGGATTTGTTTAACATAGGGGTTTGATTATTTTTTTCATGTGACCTGAAAACATCTGTACAATGTTCATTTTGTGTCATTTGAGCACACTTTAAAATAAACACTTTCTATGGGGAAGAACTGGTTTCTTGACATTTGTGCACATATATATATGTTTATGTTTTGCATATGCTGTGATAATTGTGCAAAAATGGCTTTAATACTGTACTCCACACTGCACTCCACAACATATGTCTATGAGTTGAAAGTCAATATTTGTTATGAGCACCTTTATTCTTCAACACAGCCTGAACTCTCTTGGGCAGCTTTCTGTAATGTCTTTAAGTAGTCTTCAGGAATAGTCCTCCGGGCTTCTTCAAGGACATTCAAAGCTCTTCTTTGGATGTTGGCTGCCTTTTTTTTCCATTCAGTGTCAAGATGATCCCACACTGCTTCAGTAATGTTGAGGTCCAGGCTCTGGGGAGGCCAATCCATGACTGGTAGTGTTCCATTTTTTGTTTCTCTCCAGGTATGCTTTTACTGCATTGCAAGTGTGTTTCCTAGATTTGGTTCCTTAAAAGTGGTGATGTCATAAAATCAAGCATGCATAAGTGTTTATACACATGTTAAAAAGAGTGAAGAACATTCTGCTAGACTGCTGCTCAAGTGTCTTGAAGACATAAAGGCCTGGATGGCTCTCAACTTTTTGAACTTCAATGAGGGAAAGACAGAAGTGATGTTGTTTGGCGGTACCACTCAGGCCCCCTTTGTCGATATGGGTTCTTTGGCCCAGTACATCAAGCCGATTATCACAAACCTCGGGGTTAAAGTGGATGCTGAACTTAAGTTTGACAATC
Organism: Heterochromis multidens; assembly: GCA_015108495.1. NCBI lineage: Eukaryota > Metazoa > Chordata > Actinopteri > Cichliformes > Cichlidae > Heterochromis > Heterochromis multidens. Next base: position 3,303 of record VUQS01035736.1, read on the forward strand.
AGATCAGGGCAGTGGTAAAATTGAGCTTTTTTCAGTTGAGACAGCTAGCTAAAATAAAGCCAATTCTTTCTAGGCAGCATTTTGAGACAGTAATCCACGTCTTTGTTACCACTCGGCTGGATTACTGTAATGCACTTTATGTGGGGGTTAGTGGTTCCTCAATCGCTCATCTCCAGTTGGTACAGAATGCTGCTGCACGTCTTTTAACTGGCACACGTAAATATGAGCACGTTTCTCCCATTTTAGCCTCGGTCCACTGGCTGCCTGTAAATTTTAGGATTAATTTTGAAATCCTTTTATTTGTTTTTAAGGCCCTTAATCGTCTTTCTGAGCTGCTACAGCCTTATACACCCTCTTGTTCTGCTCCTGAGTATGCCTAAAACTAAGCATAAGCTCAGAGGGGACCGTGCCTTCACTGTTGCAGCTCCTAAAATGTGGAATAATTTGCCCTTGCACATTAAACAGGCATCGTCTCTGTCTGTTTTTAAATCTCCTCTAAAAACCCATTTCTTCTCCTTGGCCACTGACACCTTGTGAGATGTTGATTTTATTCATTTTATCTTATTTAGTTTTATTGTATGGCTTCTTGTACAGCACTTTGGTCCATTGTAGTTGATTTAAAGTGCTTTATAAATAAAGCTAGTATGGTATGGTATGGTACTTTTCTTTGTCAGCCTGCACACCCCTCACTACACTCATTTATTTTTAATTATGAAGATATCCCAGTTGTTATAAATATTTAAAAATGGTCAGATTGCAATAAGCATCACATTACATAATTTCCTCAGGGGTTAATAAAGTATTCTGATTCTGATTCTAATTCTGATTGAGGAATTTAAGTCATGATAACACACCAGATCAGCTGCATTTAAATAACAATCCAGTCTTACCAATTGACTGTATATATTATATATATTCCACTGGACTTTCCAGCTTCACCCCAATGTAAAGACTTTCATCTAAATGTACTGCAAAATGGCAGTGTCTGCAACAAAAAAAACAGTTTTCCAAACTGGATCCAGTGTTTAATCCAAGCAAGACACTGACATTTGGGACTCAAATCAACACTTTGCCCCTGAGATGTGACAGTTCAGGTATCAGCAGTAAATCTCTCCCTGCTGGTATCAAGTCTTCATTGACATCTGTTAGCGTACACAACCTTCTTTCAGGAGTGTTAGTAAAAGCAGCAGGGTTAAAGATGCTTAACCCAACAGCTCCACTGTGTGGCTCATTAGCAGCATTGCCTGAATGGACAAAAGTAAACGACTCAAGACTTTTGCATATTTTTGTGTTTTTAATTGTGAATTACAGGGTTTTGCTTTCCCTTCATGAACAGCAGAAATGTTATGTGCAAAATAGTTCAAGTTCCACAACTTACTCACTGTTGATTCATATTATATAATAGGTTTTTTTTGTTTGTTTGTTTTTTACTTATCCTTCTGAGACACAGTAAAGAAGCCTGTAAAACTATAAAAGTTTTTACAGATTCTATGAAAACTACCAAATATTTTTATCATCTTTAGTTTCAATTTTTTTATAAAAAAAAAAAAATTCTTTTTCAGCAACTCTGGTGTTGGAGACACACTGACAAACATATTTATGTGCTATGTATACAGCTTTAAACAAAACAATAAATTGTGCCAGATGAGTCACTATTTGCCTTCCATACTTCATTAATCTGGTAATCTCACACTGTTTAAATCACTATGGGTGTTACTAAATGTCACTATGACTCACTGTTTACTCATATAATACAGTCTTCTTCTTATCCGTTTGAGACATGTAAGAAGCCTTTTCTGAAGGGTTTTCAACATTTTCTTAACATCTGATTTGGTTTTCAGGGTCTAAAATCTCATAACTATAAAAGTTTTTACAGATTCTGTGGAAACTAAAAAATATTTTAAACATCTTAAAGCTGTATTGTTGTATTATAAACAACTTTGCCATGAGACAGTGCCAAATATACATACTGTATTTAGGCCTACATGTGCTGTGTGTAAAACTTCAATGAATGTCTTGTACCAGATACGTCAGTATTTACCTTCCATATTTCATTCATCTGAAAGTTTCACAATGAAATAAATGACTCTATAGATGCTAAATGTCACTATGTTATTATATAGACCAATTTCATAATAAAAAAATGGAACTCCCTGACTTTTGCTGGCATACACAGACTTAAAAATGATATATGCATATTTATGAGCATTAAACTTAATCAGGCATTTTTCATCCCCAGATGACAGCCTAGATGACTTCCACCTTATTATAAAAATGTGAAAAATTTATGCTACTTTCCCTTTGATGTTTTATTTTACTTATTCAATTTTCATTATTTTGTTGAAATAGTAACTTAAAAGTAAAACCCAACCTGTAATTAGCTGCTATCCCGATTCACAAATAACTACACAGATATGTGAGACAGGAATCAAGTCCTAGGATGAATATTTCCACAGCTTTCATTTCTGCCTTCAAGTTTCAAGTGATTGACAGAAAGCACTGACAGGAAAACAATTGCCACGATAATATAAGAACATTTCATTGCAGCATTTTGCTCCGTGGGAGCTGACTGACTGTCAAAGTGAACGAAAGTGAAGAGCAGCAAATGACATCTGAAAGAGGATAATGAGCACTTGCTGCTACATCGGCTGAGTGTAGAAAAACTTAAAGAAAGCAAAGTTAAAGGTGAGCCCAACACCCAAGATTAAAAAATAAGAATATAATATATTCAGGAGGGAAAAGGAGATAAAATTATAACTCTTTGCTGTATCACACAGAGGCAAAATGAGATTTTGAGGAATTGTTCGGAAACAGCTTTCAGATTCTTGAAAACAACGTTGGACCTTTTGCACTTGCTTCAACATCACTAATTAAGCAAATGTCCGTACATGTGTATTGCATTATGTGCAAAAAAGAAGACTACTATAAGCTTGACAAAGGAATAGATATGCAAATACAAGCAAAACAGCATTTTAATGTCCACAAATGAATTCATAACTTATCCTGAAGCAGGTGTTTCAATACAAGATTTGGTGACAGGATTAAATAAGAAAAGGATGAGATGAGCTGAATTTTATCTAATAACCAACCTCACAATTTTTTAACAATTTCTTATCGCAAACTTGTAATTAAATGGCTTTCATGTTAGAAATGTGTTTCTGATGGAATTCACATTAAGACAGGTTATATGTTATATGTTGCTCTCATAACACACAGATGTTCGTGTGCCTGGTGTGGGCACATCAAAGCACATTTCGGCTTCCTTATCCTCACTGATGGCTTTCTCAGAAGCTGTATGAACAGATACTTTGACATCATCACCACCTCCATCATTCCTTTGCCTTTCACTTGAAAGCAGTGCCTGCTCCTCTCCATTCCTGTCAGTGCTTGGTGGGCCTATAGCCTGCCTGTTCCCTGACGCCGCAATCCCAACCGGCTCTACGGGGTCTGATGCAGGGCTCCCGCTCTCCCCCATCTCCTCTATAAGTGCCCGGCAGTTAAGAATGAGCGGCGGCAGAGGGATGCTGCGGGCCAGCTCCTCGATGTGACGGGCAAACTCCATAGTTTTAAACTGTGTGACCTTGGCGAGCTCTAGCGTCCTGACTGAAGTGACAATGGGGATGCTCTTGGCAACCTCAAATGCCTTCTGAAGCTTCTCTGCGCCCTCTGTCCGGAAGAACTCATTGATGACCCTCTCCATGTTCTTGAGGTGGCTGCTGACCATGCACAGCCGTGCCACATTAAGGATCATGGTGATGGTGAAGGCCACCAGGCACACGATGACAAAATGCATTCCCAGGCCGCTGTCAGTGTATGCAATGCGAAGAGTGACGGTGTAGTTTTTGGTGCCACCGGTGGTGCTCGAGGCAACGCAGGTGTAGCTGCCGCGGTCCTCGAACAACACCTCAATGATGTTCAGAACACCTTTCTCTTGAATCTGCCACTTCCCACCTGCAATAAAAACATAAAAGAAACTGAAAAAACTGTTTTACTTTTTTTGTCAATAAAAATTAAAATGCAGAAAATCTCCATCATCTCCTCAATCAGCAGCATCAAAATGATTTACTTGACGATACCCCAGAAAGCTGAATCTGTTCATCTGGATGTAGCGTTTTGGAGACTGATAAAGTCACTTGGATAAGTGACTAAATGTTTCTCCCACTGAAAATGCTACAAATGAACAGATTCAGCTTTCTGGGATTTCCTTACCTGGATTATTGAGCATGCATCAAGAGTTACTTGATGACAGTTGTTTTTAAATTTAAATAATGCTTACTGCCCTACCTGATTACATGAAAGTGTTTTTTATCTAAAATCATTTAAATACAACTTCCCATGACATCACATTACACCATATCATGATTTATCAAACAAAAACTAAGCCAAAATGCAGAAGTAGTGTGTGAGGAACTAAATACAACCTTACTGTTTCCCTAAGAATTAAGAGGGTAAGTGGCAACCAAGTGCTGCTAATCAAATGCAGTTGATTAATTGATCATCAGTAAGTGTGAGCACCTCTGTAAAGGCAGAGGTTTTGGAAATTTGCAGTGGCCCAGTCAAAGTCAGACCTCAACCTGACAGAAATGCTGTGGCGGGACCTTAAGGGAGGTGTGCATAAATGAATGCCCACAAACCTTAATGAACTGAAGCAAGTTTAAAAAGAGTACGCCAAAATTCCTCCACAATGATGTGAGAGACTGATAAAGGCATACAGGAAACAGTTACTTCAAGTTATTTCTGCTAAAGGTGATTCAGCAAACTACTAAATCATGGGATGTACTTAGTTTTTCCACACACTGCTTCTGCATCTTGGCTTAGCTTGTGTTAAATAAATAATGACACAGTGTGCCACATGTTGTTTATTTGAGGTTGTTAAATAATTTTAGAACCTGGTTAGGGCCAGATGTTTTTTTTTTTTATTATGTCCCGACACATAAAATCTTACAAGTGAAATGAGGTGTATTTCCTTTTCCACATGACTGTACATACATACTGTATGTGGCTAAATAAAATCAAAGATGTATTTTGCAGTGTAAAAACAGTAAAGATGGATGACTAAGTGAGGGACATGCAGGTTAAAAGGCATCGCTTATGTGTGTTAATAAAAGGGCTAAGTTACATCAGATATTTTTTTTCACCATCAGAATTGAATGCCACTGAAATATCAACACAAACACGAAAAAAATCTTCTCTTTCAACTTAATTTTGCAGTTTTATTTGTTAACTTGGTATTCAAAATTATGTTCTTCAGTCCATTCATCAAATAAAACAGCTATGCAGCACGAAAAGAACTCAAAGCTGATCATAATCTCAGCGCTTCATTTCCTCGTCCTACCTGCACCATCCCCCTGCAGGGGTCCTTTAGAGTTGTACCACTTGACGTTATCATGGGCCCCGGTCACGTTACACTCAATCAGTGTGCTGGACCCCTCCTTCACCACAATGAAGGGGACGCTAGCCAACTGCACCTCTGACCCGTTGTGAGCTCCATCTGCTTTCCAGCAACTAAGCAGTAAGAATGTGGCGAGCAAGCGAGACAGATGGGGATTCTGAGGTGATAACATGTTGAAAAGAGTTACAGCTTCAGCTCACATTGAGACGAGACAAACCTGCAAAACAGGAAAAGTCAACGGTCATATCTCATGTAGCGTGGAATTTTAGGCTATCCTTCAACTGAGGTTTTTTTTTTGTGTGTGTCAGAGCACTTCACCCAAAATTTAAATTACAATGTCACATATCTCCCATTTATTTAAATATTCTTCTCATTTTGTTCTATCTGACTTCATTGATTTTTATCTGGGGTTTTTTTTGCCTTCTAAAACCACTTCTAAGTGTAGTGAAAAAAAAAAATCTGGGTTAGTACATTAACCATAGGGAGAACAGTAAAGCCATCAGGCACATTCACAGTGATGCCAAATAATGCACCAAACTGACCCTACAGAAGAAACAGCCAGACAATTGTGTAATTCCTTATTTAATTTACAAACTGAAAGTCTCTGTGGTAATAACAGACTCTATGGTGATATAATCCATTAAATTTAAAACAGTAATATTTATCCATCCATGTAACATTAAATCACTAATGTAGACCAAACACAGCCGTCCGGTGATTACGTAACAAACTGGCTCTTTAAATAATTATCGTATTAGCGTCTCTGACATAATAATGGGTTTTCAAGAAGTCTATACATTACCAATCAAATTTCCACCTGTTGCCCACCGCAAACCCCAAGTGTCAAGAACAAGAAAAACATTTATGAATGTATGCAGTTTTAAAAATACTTTAGTAATTTACCCAGAAGTGTGTCAGCCAAAAACAACCACGATCCATTGATCCATTCACTTCCTAGTTCAGGTATGCGTGAATGGGCGTGGCTTGCTGTCAACTCTTCCCTGCAGGTAGGTGACTTCACTTGTTTTTTTGTTTTACATTTAATGTGATTTATAAAAAAGTCCAACATTAAATGCTTGTTGCCAACTCGCTGAGGAAGATGGGGTTATACCAAAATATCACAGAAAATGTAATGAACTTTTTGTTACACATCCCAAAAAGCTGAATCTGTTCATCTGGACGTAGCGTTTTTTAGTGGGAGAAACGTTTCGTCACCTCCTGGTGACTTCTTCAGTCTCCAGGATGAAACGTTTCTCCCACTAAAAAACGCTACGTCCAGATGAACAGATTCAGCTTTTTGGGATTCTTTTACCTGGATTATTGAGCATGCATCAAGACATTTTTGTTACATATTTAATGATTCGTCAGCAGTTTAGCTTTAATTGTGTTTCCGTACTTAGCCATTATTCTAATTAATCTAATAATCATTTGTATTTGAATATTGTTGTAATAACTGAAAATAAATCGTTACATTTTCTTTTTAATAATGATAATAATAATGATAAACTAGATCATCAAACAAATTCAAATATTAGACAAAGATAACCTGAGTAAATACAAAATGCAGTTTTAAATGATGATTTTATTTATTAAGGGAAAAAAGCTATCCAAACCTACCTGGCCCTGTGTGAAAAAGTAATTGCCACCTCTTGTTAAATCATCAATTAACTGTGATTAACCACATTTTTTGTAAAGCTGAGTTAAGTTTCACTGCCACACCGAGGCCTGATTACTGCCAGACCTGGTGAATCAAGAAATCACTTAAACAGAACCTGTCTGACAAAGTGAAGCAGGCTAAAAGATCTCAAAAAGCAACACATCATGTCACGATCTAAAGAAACAGCTGAGAAACAAAGTCTTTGAGATCTATCAGTTTGGAAAGGGTTACAAAGCCATTTCTAAGGCTTTGGGACTCCAGTGAACTACAGTGAGAGTCATTTTCCACAAATGGAGAAAACTTGGAACAGTGGTGAACCTTCCCAGGAGTGACCGGCCTACCAAAATTACTCCAAGAGCACATCGACGACTCATCCAGGAGGTC
>VUQS01035739.1:0-15369 GCA_015108495.1 Heterochromis multidens
GCTCTGTATTGGAGCCAGACTGGACACACTGGGGGAGGTGGTGGAAAGATGCACACTAAAGGTGTTAGAAGCCATCCTGAACAACTCTGATCACCCACTTTATAACATCTTTATGGAACAAAAAAACATCAGTACTGGAAGACTCCTCTCTCTCCGTTGTAAAACGGAGAGATACAGAAAATCATTCGCACCCACAGCCATCAGGCTTTACAATTTCAATACAAATAGCAGATGAGCTGTCAGACACATGAATTTCCCTCTGGGATCAATAAAGTTATTCTTATTCTTCTTATTCTTGTTATTCTTATTTTGACTGAAGCATAATTCTGATGTTATGATAGGTAACCTTGTGCTCATTTTAAGATACAAACCTAAAACCAAAATCATGATTCTATGGTAGTCAATGTTACTGCATCAGGTCATTGAATGCATCCCCAGGAACTGGCAAAAGGAAAAAAGCAGGACCAGTCTCAGCATCCATTAGCACCTATAAATATTAGCGATCACAGGGTAGTAGCACAATTGTCTATCTTATTGTCAGTCATCTTTCCCAGTTGATTCCACTCAGCAGCTCTAATGTGTCCTAAATAGGCAGAAGCATCACTCTTCTTTATGTGTGAAAACACAGCAGCTTAACCTTCACCTTATTCAATTACTTAGTCCCCTTTCAATGACGAATGGTATTAAAGATGCATTAGGTTTCTCTGTTCTTAAAAAGGACTGAAAAATCACAAGCCTCTTTAGCTTCACAATCCAGTGAGCTTATGAATTTACATCAGTTCATTCAAATTCTGTTTTTGAGTTTGGTTCTTTTTCTATGAGCTAGTGGGCACACATTCAGGACCATAAAAGAAGTCAAAAGATATAACAGGTAAGTCCAAGTAAAGTCTCGCAAAGAAAAATAAAAACAAGAAAACAAAGGGATTATCCAAAAGGTGGCCTACAAGTAAAGTAGCAATTATACTGTGCTACAGACACTGAACTAGACATCTGGAGACACCACAGCCAAGAAGTCATTATTGTTACAGTTCTTTGTCACCTGCCTGAAGGGTGCATCCGTATTTAGTACATTATAATGTAAAAGGTCTGTATATGAGACTTTGCCATCATCGTCTGATGACGAAATTTACATCTCTCTGACCCAGTTGGACCCTAGCAGACTTACGGATGCAGGAACTATAATATGCCTATAAAGAAACTAAACACGTAACGATGTGCAGAGACAAAGCATTACACAGGGAAGACTCAGGACATGAGGTATATACTAGCAAAATGACAGGGGACATGACTATTTATATTGTGGAGCTGACTGGAAAAGGAGGCACAGGAGGAAAGAATTAGAGAAGAGCAGAACAAAAGGATGGGAAAGAAGGCTATAGTTAATGAGGTCAGATGGAAAGGCAGAAGTTTGTTTGGATGTTTAGTGTGAATGGAGATTCTTTGTTCAAGACTTCAGCTGATATGGTTACATTCAAAAGTGGTTTGACAGAAGTTCCTTTGGCCTTACAAGCAAAGAGAGAAAAGGTGGTTAAAAAAAAAATCCAGTAAAACACTAGAAAAGAGATAGATCAGAGAATGGTAGTTAAAGTGGGGGTGCTTAGGAAATTAGGAAAAATGGTAAAGTTTAAAGAGGAAAGTGGATTTGTTGTCAAGTTTAAGGATAAAAGTGACAAGGCCTTAAACCCCCTCAAGCAGTTGGAAAAGCTGAAAGATAGAAAGGGAAATGTAGTGAATGTGAAAATTATGCTAAATGGAAATATTCTTGTCTTCTGCAAATCCAAAGCCCAGAGACTGAAGGACAGTTATCTACCAAACACAAAGGATAAATGTTTTATTACAGACAAGCTCATAATGTTAAAGGGGTGATACATTAGCCCTAACAGAAAAGGAAGCTGCTACTGCAAAGAATTGAAATGCTCTGAGATTGAGGCAGCCATAACATTTAAACAGGAAATAATGCCAGGAGATACTCTGAAGTAAAATACTACATTACACGTGTCATCACTTTAGGGATATAGCACCAACATGTAGCACAAATAGAAAACAAGGATAATTGTGAAGGAAGCTGTGAATTTTACATATTATTAGGTTGAGGAATTGAACTGCTGTAAATGTTGTGGAAAGCATGCATGTATGTATGTTCTCTGTATGTGAGCATGGCATAAGAGCTATGGAAGTGCAAAAACTTTTACCAAAAGGAAGAATGCCTTATCCAGATGCTTTGAGTAAAGTGGAGGAACACAATCAGTTCTTGCATTTATAGGAGATTCGTTTTACTCTCAAGTTCAGACACAACTGAGGTTATTGTAATTGGCCCTAAAAACCTCAGAAACATGGTGTCTAATCAGATACTTAGTCTGGATAGCTTTACCTTGGCTTCCAGCAACACTGTGAGGAATCTTGTAGACATTTTTGAACAGGATGCACACATTGAATAAATATGTAGGACTGCTTTCTTTCATCTGTGAAATATTGCTAAAATTAGAAATATGCTGTCTCAAAGTCATGCTGGAAAGCTAGTTCATGCATTTATTACTTTTAGGCTAGACTATTGCAGTCCATTATTATCAAGCTGTTCTAAAGGTTTCACAAAAAGCCCCCACTTAATTCAAAAAGCTGCAGTGAAAGTATTGACAGGGACTAGAAAGAGAGGTCTTATTTCCCCTATACTGGCTGCTCCTCATTGACTACCTGTTACTTCTAAAACTGAAAATCCTCCTCACATGCAAAGTCTTGAATATTTATGCTCCATCATATCTTATGCCTCGTTGGAACTTGAGTTAGTGTGTTCCAGTAGTAAAAAAACAGTAGATGCCGGCCCCTCGCTGAGCCTGGTTCTGCTGGAGGATTCTTCCTGCTAAAAGGGAGTTTTTCCTTCCCACCATCACCAAGTGTTTGCTGATAAGGGATCATCTGATTGTTGGGGGTTTTCTCTTTAATATTGTAGGGTCTTTATCTTACAATATATTACACCTTGAGGTGACTGCTGTTATGATTTGGTGCTATATAAATAAAATAGAATTGAATAGATGTGTTATGGGCACTAGAAGCCATACCAGAAGATCACACACCAGTGGTGGTGCAGATGATGCAAGAGAGAGTTTGAGAAAATAACCAATGGCCCAGAGGAGCTGCACTAGTGTATTACATGAAGTATGAGAGAGAGGAGAGAAAGATAGGAGTATAAATCATGACTATAAAGTTAGATTTACATTCTACAATTCACTGCAGTGAGTTTGATTGCAAACAGGCAGGAATTTAAGAGATGTATTTAAAGATTAGCCAGGTATTGTGCCTTCAAAGAAACCTAGTTAAGCCACATTTAGACAGTGTGATCCAAGTTTATGAAAAAAATCATATGTGTGAAGGGCTATAAAAATAAAAATTCTTGAGAGTGCACTTGGATGAATGACTAACATAGAAAAAGCACAAGTTGTTAGTAAATTTAAAAAAGTGATGATTTTCATAGCAGTGATTATGACTGTTCATGTTAAGATACAACAGCCAATAAACACGGTAGACATGCTGTGAGTATAACAAAACCTGGAGGGGAAACAAAACAATCATCACTGTGGTGGATATAACAGACTTAGAAGCATTTTCTGGCCACTGGTACAGCAAACAACACAATATGGACTGTAGAGCCAACACACCAAAGAAACACTGAACCAAAAGAAAGGAGTCCACTGACACTGATGACCTACAGACCACCAAAATAGAGGTTAGTCTCCTTGCAAATAGCAACAACAAAAAGAAGAACATAGATTATATAGAATCAGTCCTTCCATCAAGCACCTTCAACAATATCACATTCATTCAAGTCAAATGTTTTGTCACTAAATCCCACAAAGCCAAACTCTTCTGCAATACAAAGAAACAGCAGTTCTTGGATAACAATGGAGTGCCATGAAACGGGGCAATAAGCTACTGGCTGCTCAGAGAGATTTTTACGATTTGATTATGATTCAATTTTTATTTTAATGTTGAAAAATGAAAATACACAACCCTGTAAAGAGAAAATACACAGCTGATAAGCCACCTAAGTGACATCTGAGGTGAATCCTGTCAACGTCTTATCTTTTCTGTTGTTCTTTAACCTCTTGCACTGCCCTGATCTCAGCTTTGTAGATTAATGGGAGGCACACCAGTGAAAGGTCAGATTGCAGCTGTAGCAGTCACTCTGACTTTTTTCCCTTTCACCCATGCAACCAAAGGCAAAGTTTTCTTTAACCAGCTTCACCTTAATATAACCATGAAGCATGTGTCAGATTTATTCATGGTAACATGTCAAACTTGACCTCTAACACAGTAACCAAAGAAGTTAGTGTCTGAGACTGGGGCTAATATTTCCCCCTGACATGTCTTGCTTTTTTTTCTTTACTGGAAACCTGTAAATACATCACTCTTTACGTTAATAACACACTCATGCAGTTGAGTAAAAATTGTGCTAAAATTCTGTGTAATTCTCTGAAGCCCCGTTATGCTGCCAACATTTCTGCCAATTGTGAATTTCCTGGGAAGGGATTTTTTTTTTCCTTTTCAGTTTGTACCTCAGTGTTTTCACTCCCTTAGTCGCAGAGAAATGGCTGCTCAGCCTGGCACAAAATCCCAATCTCGAGCTCTCCCCTGAGGGTTAGACCTGTGGCTGGAGTAGCCTGTTTGTGGTCTAACGTCTTCCTTATCCTCTACTTCAGAGTAAATAACATTCTGCTTGGGTGTTGGTCTGGGTGAATACAAAACGCTTTGTGCAGCGGTCCATGCTGTTTATGGCCTAAAGAGGTGATTATCCACATAATGTTTAGAGGAACTTACATGGAGACAAGGTTAAGGTGCCATCCTGTCTGGTTTTATTGGTTTTATCTTAGCTGTTTGGATTTGACAGGACTTTGGTAACAAAAACAGTCCGTCCTCTTTCATCCATGTTCTCTGTGTTTATACTTTTCATGATTTCTTGCCATTAGACAATATTACATGCAAAATCCTCCTTTCTGTAGACTATGTAGTCTGAAAAAAACCCATTATTTGATAATGTGAATAGATGAGTAGATAACCATTTGAAAATGAGAAGACAATGTAAATTAAAAATATTGAAGAAAAAAGAAAATTCAACAATTGTGTCATACATACTGAGCAGCTTTTCAGAATTCAGAGGGGAATTGAGCAGAACCCTTTGCAATATTTCTTTTGCTTTGTTTGTTTTTGTTTGGGCTGTTTTGCCCCCCCCCCCCTTTTTTTTTTTTTTTTTTTTTTTCTTTTTTTTCTTTTTTTTTTTTTTTTTTTTTTTTTGTGTTTTTTTTCCCCCCCCCCCCCTTTTTTTTTTTCCTTATGTTTTCCCTTTATCTCCTTTTTGGGTTTTTTTTCATTTATTGAGGTCCTACTTTTGGTTTGATACCATCTGTGTTGTTTTCTTCTTATGTCAATGCACAGACCTCTTTGAAATGGGTACTGCAGTTTTGTGTTTTTCTTTCAAAAACAGCATTCATAAATAAGTTTTGTACGTTATCAGCTAACAAAGTTTGTATGAAAGAAACTTTTTGATCAGGTATTCTAAAAGGTACAAGGATGAACCTATTCAAGAACTACCCACCGTTCAATGAAGAACGTGCTTGGTCATATCTAACCCCCTCATACATAAATATGGCCCTGAACCCATTTCAGCCTAATCCTTGTGGCATTTGCTGTTTGCTCAGTTGTGATTTCAGCTCCAAAAACTTGATTTCAAACTTTATGTAGAAGTGTTATATTATTTGTATCATTTGGTTAAATGTAAGGGACAAGCTCTCACATGGGGACATAAATGTGCAGAGATAGATGCAGATTCATAAAGTAAAAGGAATAATCTTGACAGACATGACCAATCGTCTGCATGCATAAAGCATCTATTCATTTCGTACTGCCAGCCAAGGTGGGCAGCCGGTCCAAAAGAAAAGCTGATAGGCTTTGACAGATGGACATGTGCGCCACAATGTAAATGACAAGAGTCAGTCAGAGCCAGTCAGCCAAATTATTGGAAGCATACAACGTCAGAGTAAGTCTAGCAAAGATATTAGCTCTACATTTTATTCATATTAGTGGTAGTCAAAGTCTCTTTTGTGATTCCCAAGCACGTAGTTCACTCCAGCACCCCAACCCACATTTCAGAAGCAGATGCTTTTAAAGACTGTTTAAAAGGAAAGGACGTTTGTTTCGGTATTAGAATTAGCTTGCAGACATAGTACAAATCAACCTAATCTACTGCTTTAGACAGTAACAAATTAAACCCATTGTATGCTTGTAAGGATTAAGTAACACCTTCAAGATAATTCATAGTTTGAAGACATATTTATGTTTAACTTCTGTTTGAGTTAAGCAGCACTAACCCAGTGTTCCACAATATGTGGTGAATGCCGAAACAGCTGTTCCACATGGTTATGTAAGGATAGTTATGGTTATATTGCTGTTATGTTGTCATTTTTAATCATTATATAGCCATGTGAAGAAAACAGGCTATATCCCCAGGTTCCAGTCCTTATGCTAACAGTCTCCTGGTTCCAGATATATATGAGTGGTATTGATTTTCTCTTCTGCAGAAACTCTTGACACTTTTGCAAGATAACATGTATAGTCGGTGCCAAACGTTTTGGCAGAGGCACCACTGTCCAACCCAAATTTAAATGTATTTGCCAGTCTTTTAAATTTATGAAATACTTGTGATTGTTCTTCACTATATCATAGACGTAGAAACATGTAAAAATAATCTAAATAAAAGCAAACTGTAAACTGTATGAAACAAAATTTGTGCCACTGCCAAAACTTGTGGTCATGACTGTACTCTTGTTCATCTTATCACTTGTGATGGCATTCTTTGAGATACAGGAATATAGTGAAAGTACAAAGAATGTACTTGGCATTGTCACATTTGTAATCAGATAGCTTTAAAATAGCTCTATTGTTTAACCATACATCCATTTTCTTCCGCTTATTCAATTTTGGGTTGCCTATTCTAACTGTCACAGAGCGAGGTACACCCTGGACAGGTCACCAGTCTGTCATAGGGTTAACACATAGAGACAGACAACCATTCACACTCACATTCACACCAATGAACCTAATGCCATGCTGTTGGAGGAAGCCAGAGTACCTTGAGAGAATCAATGCGGGGAGAACAAGCAAACTGGATTTGAACCCATGACTTTCTTGTTGTGAGGTGACAATGCTAATCACCGCATCACCATGCCACCCATTTTTTAATCAGGTAATCTGTTTTATTTATTTTGTGATGAAAAGAAAGTATAATCACCCCACAGCCTACCATGCACATGTCTGCTGTGCTTTGGTTAAACCTTAGTTTGATCTGCTCACCCAGGTAAGCCTACCAGGCAAAGGTCCAGATTCTTTGCATGGCAATACCTTGTACCATTCTCTTGTAAAGCTATATTTAACAGCATTGCATGTCCCTGTTATGTCACAGTTACTTTCAGTGGCTAATAATAGTCCAAAATATGTAAATAGGTCTCCAAAATACAAGCCTTTAAACATTAAAAACTGACTTTTTAAAATTGTGCATTTCATTTTTGCTCAAACGTCCTTTAAGTAATAAAGGAAGCTTGAGCTTGACCTACACATAACTGCAGATAAATTCAACAGCACTACATTCTCTAGACTTCTCCAAAGATACATGAACCCAGACAGAATTAAAATTAAATACAATATGTCCTTGTTTTCTTGCTCCCTCTACCTGATCTACTGACACTCTGACCCCTGTCAGAAGAGCATGGCATTTCTTGACATTGCCAAACAACTGCACACAGCTGAAAGGAGGCTGGTCTGAATGAGGGTCTGGTATGTTTAACAGTGGCATGATTAGCTGAACAGACTAAAATGGAAAGATCAAATTTTGATGACTGGTGTGAATCTGGTTGCACATATTATGAAGAGCACTAAGAGAAAGGTCACTAATGAATGTTTTGGTAGTCTGGTCAAAAAACAAAATGTATCTCCTTTCAGTCTTTTGTATTCCTGTAGTGTCTGTCTTGCATGCTATGGAATGTATGAGTTGCAGTATCTTCACTGTTTGGTAGCACAATTTTTTATCAGAACATAGTAAACATTTTGTGGTACATTCCCCCAAGAGGACAGACGCTGATGTCTGATGTTTTGGTCTTCAATACCATAGTGAAGTGAGCACTTTGTTAAATTCCAGATAAGAGCTTCAAACCTGAGCAGCCACTCTGTTCTGTCTCCCCAAGAAGAAGAAGAAGAAAAAAATAACCCCAGTACCTTTGTAGACCCTTTGTAGTTTTATTTCCTGCTGACAAGTCTGTCAGCACCTCTGATAGCACCCTATATTAAAGATACATGTGGGACAATACTGATTGACAGACTGAACTTTGGACAACTAGTAACCCTGTTCACCGCACTAAACCAAATTCAATTCAATTCAATTCAATTCAATTCAATTCAATTCAATTCAATTCAATTCAATTTTATTTTATTTATATAGCACCAAATCACAACAACAGTTGCCTCAAGACGCTTTATATTGTAAGGTAAAGGCCCTACAATAATACAGAGAAAACCCCAACAGACGACCCCCTATGAGCAAGCACTTGGCGACAGTGAGAAGGAAAAACTCCCTTTTAACAGGAAGAAACCACGACAGAACCAGGCTCAGGTAAAGCAAGCCATCTGCTGCAAAGGGTTGGAGGTCACGGCAGATGGCTGCCAAAAATCGCTGTTTTGTGTGGAACAGCCAGTATGGCCTCTGGAGAGCCTGGACATTTACTTGTTAACTCTGTCCTGACTATTGTTTTAAACAAGGTAGCTCATGGATGTCCATGTGGAATTTAAAGGTACAACCCAAGTGACACAAAGTAAAAACTGCTTTGATATTAAAAATACTTCTATTAAGGTAAATTGGATCCTGTAACCATTGTACTTTTCACTAGCAGCTGTTTTAACACCAGGACTACCAAATATCAAGAAAAGCTACACTCAGTCAGCAAAGCAAGTTGCTAAAAAACTTTTGTTGCCATTTATGATGCAAGCATTGAATGAAGTTGGATAATAGTTTAAAAAAAAAGAGATCAACTGAATGGACTGAACAGTACACATACTGAAGAACAAAGTTTGACTAATAAACTCCGATGAAGCAATATAGCATAGCTGAGTCCCAGCAATACAAGGAAATAGGACAGGACCCCTGGAGTCTAAACACTGGTGGTGGTCGTAGTCAAGCAGATGGTGATTTGGATGAGGCTCTCTGAGCAACCAGGATGAGGCGGAGGTGAAGAGAAGGCAAAAATTCTACAAGGAAGAATAATAGAATATCACCAATGTGGGCAAGAGGACTTTTGGAGACTTTCAGAGTGAAGACAGCAGAATTGACTTTGACAGTGTTGGAAGATGTAAACAACAACAAAAAAAATAGAACAGAAATGCAGGAAGAAGATTAAACACAGATTTTCCTTGGTGAACTTATGCAAAAGGTGTATTAATATAGAGATATAACGTTTGCAAATTAAGTATTAATAAAGGTGATTAATACAGGATCTTGCTGTTCCTTAGCATTTGTTTTCTTTTAAATAGAACTATGATCATTCTCTAACCTTAACCAAGTGTTTATTGCTTTAACAGAAACAAAAATGGGTCTTTAACCTTTGTAAAGTAGTCTGTTTTTAACAATACAATACACTGGATTGATATACAATCAAAAAAACAATTTTTTCAGAATTGATTTGTAACTGAAAATAATAGTTATAATAATCCTAATCCTAAATAAACCTAATATAAAGCATGACTGGTTGGGAAACTGTCAAACTGCTGATTTTGTATTTATATCTCTTATTTTTCTATAGCATGTGAGTATATCCTGAATGTATATGAAAAAAAAAATCAGAATTTGCCTTTAAATTGAACACATGTGCACTCAGTGTTTGCAGAAGCCAATAATAAACAATATGTTTGTGTTCTTTACCAGATACCCACTCTTATTTTTATTGTACAAACACAAACACTCAAGTCAGCCCCGATTCTCCACCGATCAATTGTAATGATATTTATACTGAGCAGACTGGAATCGGTCTGCTCTGAGTCATGTTACAACTGCGATGCAGTGCGTTTTAACTGCTGTGTCTTTTTATGACACAAGTCACTATGTCAGTGAGTTGTAACCATGAAATACAGCTCTAGCTTTGCTGATGTGAACATGCAGCTGTGTGCAGCTTTAAGGCTCAGCAACACGCAGTAGCTATAAATAAGGTGCTCTATACTGTTTTTGTTCTTTGACTACTCTGAGGCAAAATGTACTTCATCGGCTGTGAAATAATTTCTTGAAGAAAACGTTTAGATTTCTTTATATTGTAAGATGAGACAGCTTATAAAGGACGCTTTTGATGATAGCACTTTTAAATGGCCTTTGTGTGACTCATTTCTGTTAGAGTGGAGTTTGAAGGCGTGTTCAATGGTTGTCCTATTTTTCACGTAATGCCTGTGACACTCGCAGGGGTAGAAACAGTGAGAGACAACAATACTGTGCCCCGTGGCTTTTTTTTATTTTGCTCTTGCAAGTTTGTGATAGAAATGAATAGAAACCAAAGCAATATGGTAATGTGTTGAATTATAATTAGCTAACAGAAGAAGTGAATTAAGTTGTCATTTTCCCCTCACAGTAAGAAATCTCTGGGCTACAGAGGTTCATTTTCTGCAGTCATCCTTTAGTGACCTGTCTCTTTGCACTTTTTTAAAATTAATTTTGGATTTATAAACTAATAAATGGTAGATCTTCTGAAGTATGGTTCATAACTGCAGCTGTCTGTATTGTTCATATCATTTTAACTTCTACTTCTTTGACCTCAACTTTCATTGTGTATTTTAATAAAACAGCCCTTAGTTACTTTGAAAGAGATGCTATCATTGTATTGATTTCTTCTCTTTACTGACAATGGAATCTCTTTTTAGGGCAACTGTTCAATGTCCATATTGCACGTGAGTATTACTGCATGACTGACTTAGAAAAACGTGTACATTCCTTTCTAAACCACTAAAACCATTAAATTTTTCTACTCAGTTATTGTATTTGTATCTGGCATGGTTTGATTGAGTAGCTATCTTTGCTAGGAAGTGGATAAAGGTCCTACTTTGTCCCGTAAACCTGCATAGCTACAGAGAGACCCACCAGAGCAAATGGCATTGGTTTAGTTCCAGTGTTTCTTGTTAAAGTACAAACATCTACATGTGCAGTGTTTCATGGGGTCAGCTTTATGCTGCTCAGACCACAAAATAGCAACAGGGGTATCTGAAATTAACATGTGGATAAGCTCCTATTATTCAGATTCTGCTACAAATGAAGGTACATTTGAGTGCACGTGCTATGAAAACATTTTCATAATTGATCAGTGACTCTGAGCTGCAATACAAATTAGTTGCAAAATTACTCAGGGTGAAAATAGAGCCAATTAGCACACAGTTGATTGACCCCTTTCTGGTCAGGATCCTTGAATTTTAACAGGTTCATTTGTCTGCTCTCAATTGTTATTGATGCAATAGGATGAGGAAATGTTTTGTCGAGTTAATGAGTCTAAGGGGGATTTGAGTTACGTTTCATAAAATAAACAATGCAGAAGCTTTTCTGAGCTGCCAGAGGTATCCAGACGAAAAGGGTAAAAACTGCAGAGTTCAACATGAAAATTCTCTGACATAATGTATGATGAAACCAGGAGCAACTGCATCTTATCTTTTTATAATGGAAAAGTTTGGTATTGTAGTCTTCCACTTTTGCAGGTAACAGACCTTAAAGGCTACCATAACCCAGACATCTTCTGCTTTGCACATTATATACCTGCTGCTCAAAGTTAAAGAAGAGTTTCATGGGGGAAATGCTATTAACTAATACTACTGATTTCAGAATAGTCTGAGGAAAGACTGAATAATCAACAACTGTGCTTGCAACAAGAGAAGAAACCAAATGTAGCATATTAGGAACTGGTGATGGATTGTGCTGTATCAGGAATGTGCTTACGTGAAATGGTACCGGATGTACCAACTCACCACTGAAGGTTAAAAAGATGAGGAAAAGAGGTTTTATACTTCAGATGACTAAGTGTGTTTTATTTGGTCAGTTGTGAATTTGTTCCAGATCAGATTATTGCGGAAGAAATTTCACAAGGGGTTATTTATTTTCTACCTCAAACGACAGACATCCTGAGGTCAAACTATATTTACCAATCATATATTGATCCCATATCATTATTTTCCTTAGGAAAGCAAATATGTGTCTGAAGTATAAAAACTAAATTTAACATTTTGTTATAGGTTTTAGCTTTTATAAAAGATAATTATTTCTCATCAACAATGCCAAATAGTTTGCTGAAGAAGGTTAATGTGGCAACATTCAAAATATAATTCAGAAATATAAGAACAAAGCTTATCCACTCTAAAATAATCAACAAGTAATTAATCTGTGCAAAAACATTTTTAGAGGAATGCAAGAAGCTTAAGACATTTTTAGCATACACTGATGTATAAATCTAGGAGACTGTCAGAGAAAAAGTGAGATCCAGTAAGACTTAACTATAATACAGAGCTGTTCCCATACTAAAGAAACAATGATGAGCAAATGAGAAACAATTTGTCTCTAGAACATGTCGTAAATATTCTTAAATTACTTGGCAACCTGACCTTCATCTGTGTTACCTGAGTGCGTCCTCACGCTGACAACAAAATAAGTCCACAGCTGGAATACAGCAGGAGATTCAACAGCACTGTAGACAACACGAGTGTTCATTTATAGTCATGACCTCTGGTATTTTAACAGAAGAAAAGAAAGCCTGGAGAAAAGTTCACTCTACAACACTTGAGCTGTAGAGATTCAGCAGGAGTCCAGATTTGTACCTAATATAACAATAATTATACATATAATTAATTATATTTATAATTATATATATATATATATATTATATTATATTAATTAATATAATATAATATAATATAATATACTGCTCTGATTACCACAGGGACCACTGTTGCCTTCACCTTCCACATCTTTTCTAGCTCCTCTCTCAGCCCTTGGTATTTCTCAGGCTTCTCATGTTCCTTCTTCCTGATGTTGCTATCACTTGGTATTGCTACATCTATCACTACGACCATCTTCCTCTGCTTGTCCACCACTACTATGTCTGGTTGGTTAGCCATCATCAGTTTGTCTGTATGTATCTGGAAGTCCCACAGGATCTTAGCTTGGTCATTCTCAAGCACCCTAGGGGGCGTGTCCCATTTTGACCTTGGGACTTCCAGGCCATACTCGGCACAGATGTTCCTGTATACTATGCCGGCCACTTAGGTTATGGCATTCCATGTATGCCCTGCCTGCTAGCATCTTGCACTCTGCTGTCATGTGCTGGATTGTCTCAGGGTCATCTTTGCACTGCTTGCACCTGGTGTGGTAGACTCCAGCCTTTATCGATCTTGTGCTTAGAGCTTGTTCCTGTGTTGCCATGATTAGTGCCTCTGTGCTGTCTCTCAGTCCAGCTTTGTCCAGCCATTGGTAGGATGTCTCGATATCAGCCACTTCTCCTATCTGCTGGAGGTACATGCCGTGCAGGCTCCTGTCCTTCCATGATGGTTCCTGTTCTTGCTCCTTTTCTTTCTCGGGTTTCTACTGCCTGAGGTATTCACTAAGCCCATGATCATTTGTGGCCGTCTTCCTGATGTACTCATGGATGTTTGTTGTTTCATCCTGGTTAGTGGTTCTGACACTCACTAGTCCTCAGCCTCCTTTCTTCTGCTTAGCGTACAGTCTCAGGGTGCTGGACTTGGGGTGACACCCTCCATGCATGGTAAGGAGCTTTCTTGTCTTGATGTCAGTGGCTTCTATCTCCTCCTTTGGTCAGCTTATTATCCCAGCAGGGTATCTGATGACTGGCAGGGCATAGGTGTTGATTGCCCAGATCTTGTTCTTCCCATTCAGCTGACTCCTCAGGACTTGCCTGACCCTCTGCAGGTATTTGATGGTTGCAGTTTTCCTAGCGGCCTCTTCATGGTTCCCATATGCCTGTGGGATCCCCAGGTAACTATCCTCAATATCTGCAACGTTGCCTTCTGGTAGTACAATCCCCTCAGTTTTGACTCTCTCCCCTCTCTTTGTTACCATCTGACTACACTTCTTGTCCGCATGACATTCCATTGTCATTGCAGTAGATCCGAGTGGTGTGGATCAGTGAATCGATGTCTCGTTCACTCCTGGCATACAGCTTGATGTCATCCATGTAGAGGAGATGGCTAACGATTGCACCATTCCATAGTTAGTTTCTGTAGCCAGTCTTGTTAATGATCTCACTGAGGGGGTTAAGGCCTATGTAGAACAGCAGTGGGGACAGAGCATTTCCTTGATAAATCCCGCACCCCGTCAATCTCTAGTTGTGATAGCAGTTGCTTATTCTGAATGTTGGAACACTGAGCTACTAGTTGTTTTGCTGTTAGTCTAGATGTTGGATGTCGAAGAATCCATAGGTCCCTTATCCTTTTCATGTAACCCCTTCCGCTGGGATTACTTCCGTAGTAGCATTCCACAGCTCCCTATTCTCATCCCTTGTCTACTTATGCCTTCTTGTTCCAGAGGCCCACTTCTCATCAGTGTGTCCTCAACACCAGATGCAAACCTTGTTACCTTGAACCGGTATGGCTTCGGTTGTATATCTCTCCCACATATTCCAAGATGGGCTTGGGAACCTAGCCTGGGGACCCTTACTGGATGCACGCCCTGGTTGGGATTCAAACCCCCGACCTGTTATTCCGAAGACGAGTAGGCAGGGACTATACTATACCACTATACTATATATATATATAATCGGATCTTCCACCCGGCTTCCGCAGCTTTCCAGTTGCTGTGGCTCCAGCCTTGGCTGTGACATCTGAAGAGCAGTGAGAGCTGGGCTGGAGACCCGGGAGCTGGGAGAGCTGCGGGAGCCGAGCTGGAGACACGGGAGCTGGGAGAGCTGCGGGAGCCGAGCTGGAGACACGGCGGAAAAGCCATGCCAACTGTAACAGCACTAAGGGCCAATAAACTTCACTCGTGCCGGCAAACCTGCCTGTCCTGGGTGTTTGTTGCAGTAACCAAATCAAATAGAAAACCAAAGCCATTTGCCACTGACAGGGCATTAACGTTTTATCTAGTTTGTTATAGAAAAACAAGTTAGCCTCAGAGTCCAGAGCCACGATCATAACATTATAACAGGCAACTTCTGAGCAACAGCAAGTTAACATTTATAAATCAGTTTTCTTTTTTTTGTTACTGAACAGGTACCAGCAGAAACATTTTTCTTTTATCAGGGAGCAGCATAAACAGTCTATGTTCAGTAGCAATTGCCCCTGTTAGAGTGAGGTGAAGTGGTC
>VUQS01035740.1:5700-16616 GCA_015108495.1 Heterochromis multidens
GACTGGCATTATGAGGAGAATACAGTGAGGGGTCTGTGACAGAATGAGGAAAGACAGGGGAAGGGTGGTGGCATGCACCAGGACCTAACAGCAGAGAGATAGGGGTGGTGAATGTGTATGACAGAGGTCTTTTTTGCATCGGACAGAGCAGTGTTTGTGTCATGTTTGGCTGAGGAATGCTGCTGTCCTGGGTGATAGGGGGGCATTATGTGGACCTTATGTCACTACTGGGTGTCTTGAAGCTGCACATAGAGCTGGCGTATCAAACGGCACACAACCAACATGCATGACAGTCACATCAGGCGGGATACATGACCAGGAGATCTCAGCGCCCAGGGCAGAAATCCATCTCATCTTTTTTTTTGTGTGTTCAGTAGATCAGTTTACTGACTTAAAGATTCTCTGCTCTTCTGTTTACTGTAACTGGAAGTATAGACTATATAGGAACCAAGGATTTCAGTATTTGTTCGACAGCTGCAGAGCTTTAGATGAGGACAGTATGTGTTTTTGTGTGTGTCCCAGTTGGAGGATGAGCTCGGTGGAGACGGGGAGAGGCAACGTGGTGAGCTTGTTCAGCTGTGCAAGGGCTCGGAGGGTTAAATCCTGCCGAGGCTCTCACACACACACTGTGACCGTGGGCTCCTTCTCACATACACACAATGAGGCTAAGTCGCCTGGGGCTGGGGCCGGGGCCACGGGCTCTTGGTTCTCACACTCTGAACCAGTACTTCATCTCAGCCTGGGACTCGGACTCAGTCCCTATCACGGTGCTCAGAGTGGCTGGCCGCTCCACTGCTCCATCATCACCTTCCTTTCAACATCTCCATACTTGAAATATGAGGATCCATGGAGGTATTTGATTTTGTGCACGAGATGATATGATTTGCAGAATTGTGGTGTTTCTGAAGGGAATTTGTGTGCGATGGCAAAAATGTCTTTGTTCTCAAAGGATAATTGAATTTATATGGAAAGTAACACGTTTATTTGGCTTCAGGCAATCTTCTCTTCAGTAAATGCAGCATTTTAGTTAGGAAATGTATTGTTTTGCTCAGAGGGGTCTCTGTATTTTCGCCTTATCTGCCTTTGCAGTTTTTTTTTCTCTCTACTGTAGTGCTCAATTTCTTTTTTTATATCTACAGAAAGCTTTCCTAACTTTCTATTTTTCCTTTGTTTACTTCATTCAGTGTGTTGAAAATTTTCTTGTGAGATTTCTTTTCTCTTAGTCACTTCTTTGACACTAAAGCAGTCCTTTTCTTTCTGTCTGAGGGTAATCGTATGTCTTTGTTATTGCTCTATTCCAGTCCAACTGCTGAAATCATCAGACCTCGGACGCCATAGTCTGCTGTATCTAAAGGAGATTGGACATGGCTGGTTTGGCAAGGTAAAACTTTTATGTAGTTCTGAAAGCATACACACAGCCAGTTTTTCGATTGAGAGATCCAAAACAACTTTGCATTACTTTCTCAATATTACTGTTTAAACAGTATTTTCCAATCTATAATAACTGGATTCTAAAATGTGTTCTACTCTTATATTGAATGCTCCAGTGAGGATAATTGGGTCAGGGAGTTTACTCCATGGGAGAAGAGTTGAAATTCACAGCTACATTAGATTCCTTACAATTCACTTGACTTCCTGCATTGTTTCGCACACTATTTCTATTCTCAGTTCACGTTTATTTAGTTTCTACATTTACAGTTGCATATTGATGCTCTGTGAACCTCGCAGGTTCTGCTGGGCGAGGTCAATGCGGGCCTCAGCACCACCCAGGTGGTGGTGAAGGAGCTGAAGGCCAGTGCCAGTGTCCAGGACCAAATGCAATTTCTTGAAGAGGTCCAGCCATACCGGTCAGTTTTACGAAACATCACACAACACTACTCTTTGGTGCACAAATAGCAGCCCATACCAATAAAGTAGTTTAGAATGATCATATTTTTTATTGCTTTGTACAATCATACCTGCTAAAATTTTCTGACAGGACCCTCCAGCACCCTGCCCTCTTGCAGTGCCTGGCACAATGTACAGAGGTCACTCCTTTTCTGTTAGTCATGGAGTTTTGCCCTATGGTAAGACACATTTTAATTTTAATGACCAACTTTTTTTTGTTCACTTCTTCATATTTTTTTATTTCTTATTTTGTTTAGTGTTGTTTGCAGCACTAAAGAAAGGTCAGTGTGTCTCATGTCTCGTATTTTTTTCCCCTCTCAGGGTGATCTGAAGAGTTACCTCCACAGCTGTCAAGTAGCTGATTCTGAGACTCCTGACCCTTTGATCCTCCAGAGAATGGCGTGTGACATTGCCTCAGGGCTTCTGCACCTTCACAAAAACAACTTTATCCACAGGTATGTGTGTCAGTCCTGCTCTCTGACTTTAGTAACTTGAGCCTTAATGCTCATAAACAGGAAGAATCCACTTGAATGGTTTATATGCCCCCTGTTGGTCTCTCCCGGCAACAACATCCTGGTGCTGCCTGAGTAGTTGTCACAAACTCCAGCATCAGTGATTTTGTTGCTGGGGGTGAGCCCCTTTCACTCTCACTCATACCCATGTGGTGGCGGCCATAGCAACCAATTAGTGACTGCCAGGCTGAAAGCTCACATTGTGGAGGAGGTGAGATTCCACTTATGGACTTACAAGTATCTGTGAGTGTTTTTACACAGTCGGATGATATATATGTTACTCTACTTGCATCATTCTGTCATTTATCAATGTATTTTAACTGACAGCAATACTGTATGATTTAGCAAAGAGACAAAAAGGGACAACATTCAAGTGCAGGTTAAAAGAAAAATCATCCCAGACAATACTTCTCTCAAGATATTTCAGCAGCAACTGTTTAAACTAGAACAGATTACAAGAGCAGCATTGCCAATTAGTTCTTAGACCACAAACATTTTATAAAACATAAAAATACCAAAAAACTAAAGTATTGTGGAACAGGGATAGCCAAAGCCTCCTTTGCCATAACGCACACGTACAGACTTAATTAGATAAAAACAATAACAGCCATATTGTTGCAGCTGGCATATTTTTGGTTTAGTGCATGTTTCTGTATAGATGTGGCATTATTTTAGAAATCTCTATTTAAGGCTTTGTTTGCTCCAACAGTGACCTGGCCTTGCGAAACTGTCTGCTAACTTCAGAAATGTCAGTTAAGATCGGAGACTATGGGCTTTCTCACAGCCAGTACAAGGTCAGTCTGTTGAAATATCATTATTTTTTATAGACTGCTTTTAATGCTACTAGTACTCAATATATCTTTTTTTTTTTTCTGTAGGATGACTATTATATAACACAAGACCAGATTTGGGTACCACTGCGCTGGATTGCACCTGAACTCATAGACGAGGTCCATGGAAACCTGTTGGTTGTTGACCAAACCAAAAGCAGCAACACATGGTGAGATATTTAAAGAGAGACAAATGGGAGCTTTTATTGCAGATTATTGAAGCTACAGTATCAATATCAGCTTCAGCAAAATGCATGTTTGAGTTCACACATACTTAAGGCATACCATCAAAAGGGTTACAGAATGAATTAAACAGCTTGTTTGGAAAGCTGGCTTATCTGGGATATGAGAATTGAGCAGTGTTAATGATTTCTTTGTGTGTTTCAGGTCATTCGGTGTGACTTTGTGGGAGCTGTTTGAGCTGGGAAACCAGCCGTACAGACACTACTCTGACAGACAGGTCTTGACATATGCTGTGAAGGAACAGCAGCTTAAACTACCCAAACCCCAGCTCCAGTTCCCCTTGGCTGACCGCTGGTAAGATATCCCTACATACCTACACTCAGGAAAACCTGATGTACATACGAATGCATGATGACACTCAGAAATGTACAGTAGCTTATATATTGTTAATGCCATACAAAATAGATTTTAGACGCTAGTAAGCCTTCAGTTTTCACTGACCAGTGAGTTTCTAACTAGCTGATGTTTCCTATTTTTTTTGCTTGTTGTGGTGCACAAGTCCATTGTAGCAACATTTCTCTTTGCTAGCAAGGGCAGATGATCAATACTCTCCATATTCTTTATGATCCCCTTGGCATCGACCAGACCTGAATCACCTAATTCATCTTTACCTGGGAAACCTGCCAGATATTGTTTTTATTTATTTTGTATTTCAAAATTGCTCCCAAAGGAATTAAATAATTTGGTACAAACACTGAGAAGCCACACAGACACAAAAAGAGGAGCATAAACATCAGATGTCAGCATCTGCACTGCACCTCCTTCATATACTATATATGTTATTGACTAGTGCAGTAAATAAGTGCTAGGTGTTGCTATGAAGTGCTGACTTTGAAGTTCTCTTTACCATCTTTTTTTTTTTTAATATTGCTTCTGAATTTTTCTTCCTTTTTTAAAAAATATCTTAAAATACCAATAAGTGTTTTCTAGCTTAAAGTGTAACTCTGATCTTTTTTTTTTCCATCCTCTCTGTTCAGGTATGAGGTAATGCAGTTCTGTTGGCTGCAGCCTGAGCTGAGACCCAGCAGTGAGGAAGTACACCTTCTGGTCACATACTTGTGTGCCAAAGGCTCCAGTGAAGCTGAGGAAGACTTTGAACAACGTTGGAATGCCTTGAGACCCAACTTGCTTGGCAGCACCTCTCACATAGCTACATCCACAGCCCTAGTCCTAACCCCTACACCAGCCTCAGCTGGTGCCCTTAATACAGACCAAACTCAGACAGTGGAGCTGGCCTCCTCTGCCTCGTCCTCCTTCCCGCTCTTGGAGCACTTCTCTGACAGCTTCCACTCTGACACAGGTGATGACCTACTGACTGTCACAGAGACCAGCCATGGTCTCAACTTTGAATACAAATGGGAGCAGGCCCGAGCTGAGCAGCCCTACTGCTCCTCCTCCACCAGTGGTCCACTGGGCCAAGGGAACCCACACTACCAGGATATCTACTATTCAAGCAAAGGAAGCACCACAGGGGGTTGCAAGACTGATAGCCTTACCTCAAGCATGTCCCCATCCTATTATGAACCCCAACACCCGAGTGTGGTCCCAGTGTTGAGTGCTCACAGCCCCTCAGTCAGCAGTGAGTACTACATTCGCATTGAGGAACCAGTAGAGTGTAACATTAACTTGGATGACAGCATTGTGGACTACAGCCCAGGATTAGAAGCCAGTGGCAGTAGATTGTTATCTGAGAGTCAAACTGGTTCATCCACAGCACAGCCCAGTGCATACTGGTCAACTGCTGATAACGCCAAATCCACTGCCTATGACTCTGATTTAAGTCCTGCTATCCAACTAACCAAGGAACCACTGCTCAGACATACATCCAGCACCAGCCCTCCACAATTAGGCCACTCCCAAAATTGCCTTTCATCCTGTCTCACTGATTCTGCTGAAAGGCCAGCAGAGTCTCAATCAAAGGAGCAGTTAGACAACCCACGCAGTTTATCACAAGCAGTCAGTAGCCCTAGCTTAGGGTTCTGTGATCCCTACCTTGAAGCAAACACAAATAATAGCACAGTTAATGAAAGCTGCCATAATATGGTAGGTCCTCTCAGAAAGAGACTATCAATTGTTAACCACATTGGCATTGATGCAGAAACAGTTGACGGTATGCTTTTGGGTCAACAGAGAAGTGGAGAAATCGAGGATGACCTTTTCTCTGATGGAGAGGCCACTAATTGGATCTCAAACCATTCTGCAAACAATAACAGCCTGAGCTTTGACACAAGGCAGACAGGCAGTGGAAGTGACAGCTATCTGGATCTTCAGTATACTGCTCAGTCAAACACAACAGAATTATGGTCTTTAACCAAAGCCACCACCAGAACCTTCCACAGCTCCAGGTCTTGTGGTACCTTAGAGGGAGGAGGAAAAGGCTCTGACTGTAATGCTTATAGCAAACCAACTGAATTAGGCTCATACATTCACTTATGCCACAAAGAAAAAGAGGAAGATGCCATTCAAGTGGAAAGGAACATAACTGCAGATAATGTGCAAAGTACCAATTCTCTCACAGACTCAAGAATAAATACCAGAGATACAGAGGGTGGAAAATATAAGAGAATGTATTCTGAAATGATACCTGAGGCAAGCCACATAAAATCGCCATCCTCTTTTAGGGAGCCTCAGACTAGTAAAGCAGGACCCGTGTCAGATAAACAGAGAAGTAACATCTGGGAGGGCATTTCGACAGGAGTATCTTTTGATCTGAGTGACAAGAAGCTAAACTATGCAGAGACACCGGAGATAAGCAGAGCATTAGATAGTGGAGTTGGGGTAAGAGACTCTAGCATTTGCCTGGTTGAACTTGGTGACTACAGTGAGGAAGAAGATGACATCACAGATATTACGTCAGGGATCTTTGCTGACTTCAACCTCGACTATGCTGAGATAGAGGAGGAAGACCTCAGCCCACAGAAGAAACCAGAGGGAGCTTCTGACTCTCTAGACACCAACAACCTGTTGTCATCAATGGCAAGCCCCTTAAGCCCTGATCCCTTCAATATCCCAGTCCTGCCCAAATCCCTGGATAGCGGCTATGACACAGAGAACAACGAATCACCAGAGTTTATTTTTAAAGAGCTTGGAGATCCCCTGGGTGGTGAGAGAAGCCCTAGGCTGGGTGGAGAATCTGAACTTGTTTTGCAGGTGGGTTTAGGACAAGGGGTCTGCACTTCCACAAGCAACTCAGAGGTACAGTTAAAGGGTCTGACTGATAAGAACCCTTATAGGGACTCAGCCTATTTTTCTGACTATGATGCTGAAAATGAGAGGAGTCCTCAAGACGAGGGCAGTAAGTTCTTTGCAGGTCCACATAACTGTTACCCACCTGCTGAGAAATTGAGCTTTTTAGGAGATAATCATGCTGCAGAAAAGAAGTTTAACAATGGGGAATCTTTAACAAATCTGAGACACATCAAAAGTTGTGTTTTGATGAATCGCTTAGAGGCTAAAAATAGTTCACCGCATTCTCTTCCCACCCCTGGGTTGTCTATGCTTTCACCGTTTCCTCCACAGATGGGTGGCTGCCTGACCAAAGAGTCTGCCCCTGCAGATGATGATCTTGGGTTGGAGACAGAGCAGTCAGGAGATGAACCTTCCACAGAGCTTAACTTCTCCATTGGATCTGAGCCAAATTCCACTGTCCAGAACACCCATGAGGAGGGGAGCGGGAGAGCAGAAGACTGCTCCAATTCCCAGTCATTGCATTCTGGCTCTACCGTAACCGACAATGACAAAGATGAGGCCCCCAAAGAAAATGAAAATGGTGATGGATCCACAGAGGAGGAGGAGCTACCTGAATTCAGTCATGTCAACGAGGAGACAGACGACAGAAAGGATGGCGTGAGAATAAATGAAGAAGAATTCGAGGACATAGATGCAGAGGAATGTGACTCACAAGACAGTTTATGTGAAGAATCCAATGGTCCTCTTGACCTGTCCACTTCCTCATCATTGCTGGAGCTTTGTGGAGAGGATGTAAAAGCTCCACTGGAGGAGGCAGAGGATGAAGATGACTCGGATGACAGTGAGTCTGATGAAGAGCTGAGGACTTACAACATTCAAGATGAAGACAGTGAGGAGAGTGAGGAGGATTTCACCACAGTACCAGTGGTGGTAAGTGACTGCAGCAGGGCTAGACACCTCCGCAGCCTCCTGAAGATGCCTAGCCTACTCACCGAGTCCTTTTGTGAGGAGTTGGAGAGGAAGAAAAAAGCTGTGTCTTTTTTTGATGATGTCACAGTATTCCTTTTTGACCAGGTATGATATTTTAATATGTCAAAGTTGTACAAATTGGGGAGAATATTATATTAGATTAAATTATTTAATTGGTTTTTATGCCTTCCAGGAGAGCCCCACAGGAGAGCTGGCCGACTATTCCTTCCCAACAGGAGTAGAGTCCAGTGGGCAGGAAACATCAGAGACAAAAAACTTTGACCAGCAGCCCCAACCTAACTCTGATCTTGAAGCTCAGTCATGCGAACCATACTGTGTTTCTAAACAAACAGATGAAAACAACTCAGAAGAGGGTGAGGATGCAATATGTTACAGAGAGTAATCCTCACTCAATTTATTCTGCATTAAACAAAGTGATTATGACTTTCTGTGTGTATTCAGGTGGGAATTGCGAATTGGAAGATGACCTCTCCTTTGAGCCCTGTCCATCCTCACCTGTCACCACACTTGAGCCTGCGTTAACACCCACTTCTCTCTCCAACAGTCCTGAGGCACCTAAACCAGCCGCTGTAGCACTTAATCGTTTTATGGTGTCACGATTCTCTATCACACATGTTTGTGACTCCCACGTGAGCTCAGCAAAAGGTAAAAAATGACTCACTACACACATTTGAGCTGTTCAGTAATAGCAACTTATTCATCCAACTTATACTCCTAAAAGTTTGTAAAAAATTGTGATACTCCACCAAATATCACCTTAGTTAAAAAAACAAAAACAAAAAAAAAAAATGCATCCTAGTTTGTAATGTGGCTATTAAAAGATGGCTTGCATACAAAATGCTTGCATCTCAATATTGGTGATGTAAGCAAAGATCCACATGCAGCTAACAGAAACAGTTAAAAGATGAAGTGAATTTAAAGATTCATAAATTCTAAATATTTAAATGCTACAATATTTTCAAGGAAGCAGCTTAATAAACACAGAGAAAAGACAGATCTGGGGCATTTTTGGTTAATTTGCTTTTGTTGTGAAGTTAGTAAATAAATAAATGCAGTATTTTTTACCTTCTATTTCCAATCTCTTGTGTTCTATAGGGAACAGTGACGATAGTCCAAAAGACTGAGTGCCCTGCCACCATGATGAGAGGAGGTTGATTCCAGGTCCTTCTCAACACAGAAAAGCAGCATTATTATATCTAGATGTTTTACAGAGTTTAATTTTTTAATTGACCTTTGGGGCATCTGACCCTGGTGACCCTTTATGAGACAGTGCCTCATATTGTAGTGAAGTACCCCAAATGATTTGCACACTATTATTATTATTTTATTTATTTTTTATAAAGAAAGAGCAATAGCTGCATGGATGGCAACCTGAAGTGGATACAAAGTAAAGTGTTATTGCCTGGAGAAATAGAAATGTTAGTTAGTTTTGACATGCAGTATTTATTTGCTAAATGCAGCATCAATTCTTTCTTGTGACCTTATAGTTCTTTTAATTTGTGAATTATAAAATAATCCCCCACAATAAAAGGAAAAAAAAAAAGTGAAATGACAGACATTACTGCTCCTCTCATTGGCTGCCTTTGTCCATCTGCTTACCATCTGGCATTTTCTGGCAACTTAAGACTGTTATGGCTCTCATTGTTGGTGCCAGAAAACAGTGCTTGATGATTGTTACATAAGAAACTGTAATGGATTTTCAAACAAAATATTTAACTTCATTGAAAAGCAATGGCTGGTGATGATGGTGGAGTTGGAGGTCCTTAATCTTAATTTGTCACTTAATCCAAGTTGTATCCAAAACATCATTGTGGGACTTTGTGGATTTAATGTCCTATGTTAATGGTAACATAATACAAAAAGCCAGGATGTTACCACTACCATATTCTCCACCACTCACTCTTGTTAATAACCTACAGCTTCCCACATCTTTCTGAAGCACTTTGTGTTCCCCATGTTGCTCTTCACATCCACATTCTGAAATTAATCAGCTGAACAATGAGATTCTCCCATTTGTGTCCACAGTGCCAGCTATAGGTTTAGTTTTCTTTAAAGTAAATTTGATCAACAATAGAATGACTTTAAAGGGACACAGAGGTGTCACACTGTTGAGTGGTGTCAGTGTCAACATGCCAGTTATAAATGTTGAATGTCAGTTATCATTTTTAAGCATCTTTTCTACATCTACGTCTTAGTCATGGTCTCATCCATAATGTATCTATTATGTTAGTGCTGAATGAACCAGGTATGAGGTGATGGAAAAAAAAGACATTCAAAATAGGACAATTGTATAAATCCTATATCAACATGTAGCAGGTAGCTTGACTTGAATTACTACTGCTGTATCGACAGCTCACTCCCCCTCTCTATCCTCCTGTAGCTCCAAGTGCCAATTCTTGCCTTTGAAGTTCTGCAAGAAGAGAAAACATTGCTAGTATTTTTGTATAGAGAATTCGAAGAAGATGCAATCCAGGATGATAGTCTCTCAAATTTGCCAAAGAGATATTACAAAGCCCATTGGCTAAAGTGGCAGACGCCTTTGGAGAAGGTGAGGTGGGTTGTTCTATGCACCGGTAGTAACATCATTGCTGTTTCCATTCATCCCTCACTCACGGCTGTTGTACTATCCAAAACAAATAAATCCAAATACTTTTTCCCCCTCTTGTGTCTATGATATATTTATCTGCATTACTGTCAACAAGTGCAAAACAAACCATAAGACACAACACATAAAAGTATGAAGTCTGTGCCCATTTGGATTTATTTTGGACAAGTTAATTTACATGCATGTTCTGCACAGTACAGATATAATACAAACAGAGACACAGGTGAAAAATGGACAAGATGAGAGCTATATAAAAGTTTTAAAAAAAGCATTTGAAACTTGATGCCCAAATGAGCTATGTAATAAAAGCATGATCCTATTTCTCAGTGGAAAGGACTCATCTACAAAAGAAAGTTTTTGTAATGTAACTGTTAATTTCCTGGGGTCTAAGAGGCATTTCAGCTCATTCACACAACACATTCTTACTTTTCAACCATATACATTTTCAGCACTATCCCTGTATATCATATTGTAAAAAAAAAATGCCTCTAATCTTGTATCCCAGGTGAGCGTACTGTAAAATACTGAGGACAAATCAAAAGCTATGATAATACTGTACCTTATCTGATAAGCTACCACTCCCTCAAAGCTAAAAAAAAAAAAAAAATTTATATATATATTTATTTATTTATAAAAAAAAAAAATAAAAAAATAATTAAA